>BLKM01000900.1:2744787-2770756 GCA_013340265.1 Coptotermes formosanus
CCCCCCCATCCACCCCCCCCCCCCCCCCCCCTGCACCCCCCTGAAGAAAAAAATACAAGCTGAGCAATGCAATTTAAGGTGGCATGTGTGTGTAACCATTGTTGCAATGGAAATGTCACAATGTCTTCTCCGTGTATTGTTGAGCTACATGTCACTGCCAATAATAGAAGAGTATTTAATGTTACACAACAGTGCTTTTGTGACAAATTTCTTTCGCTGGCAACAATGAAGTGTGCTTGGGTCCTTGGGTCCTTACGTGAAGTGCCCATTATGTTTGTCTGATTGTAATCAAGGTCAGGTTCTCTTGACAAATTTTTGTAAATGTCCCCAGTGTCAAACTTCATGTAAATCCATCCAGTGGGAGTCACACTGATAACACACAGACGGACGGACAGACAGATGTGAGGAAGCTAGTAGGTGCTTTGTGACTATGCGAACATGCCAGAATGTAGCTGCTTTTGTAACATTTGGAATGCTGTATCCTGTGCTTGCTTATACAGTATACAGTGCGCAGACATGCAACATGTCAGGAATGACTTGACCCCATTTTGTATCAGGAAGGTGTCTGACCAGATAGAAGGAACTGTGAAGAAGAGATCTGTGCTCTTTTGGGATCCCAGAAGAGTGCATATCTCATCAACATCGTGGCAGATGCCTGAAATCAAGATCTATGAAGAAGATTTCCAGGCTGTGGGGTGGTTTGGTTGCAGTTGTAACAAGATTAGGCCAGTAGAACAGGGAACTTCTTAAACCAAAACTCCTGGGTTCATGTGGTGACATGGTTGAAAAACACCATACACTCAATTCAAGCAGGTGTGAGATCTGCTGCTTCCAGGTAAACAGGTGCTGTGATGAGGAAAAAGTGAGCCTTGCAGACCAGCTTGTCTGTAAAGCCTACCATGTCAGCAAGCAGGATGGAAAAATACAACATTGACCATCTTCCTCAGTTTGAAGTGCTGACCTAGCCTCAGTTTGGAACAGTTCCACATGCAAGATGGATTGTGAAATTATATGTTCCAAAGCTAAATACATTGATAATCGGCCCTATGTTTTATGTCAAATGGAATATTCCGAGTCTGGCTTCATACATTTTCATCAGTCTTGTCCATTTAGAAGAAGGTACTTCCTCAGGGGCCAGTCCCCAGTGGGACCTTCTTTGTCATTACCACTAGTGGTGTCATACATAGCGTTCATTGCCCACCTCTGGACATTGATGACATTGTGTTCAGAAAAGTGCATTCTATTCTGGCCTCAGAATTTTCAACAGTTTACCACATAGTCTCACAAATCTTAAGAATGAAAAGGCACAATTTAAAGTAGCACTAAGAGGATACTTAAATGCACACTCCTTTTACTCTGTAGATGAATTTCTTATGTGTACTGATAGCCTATAATAATGACCTCTAAGACTGTATATAAAATGTTTGAAGTATTTTGCAATGTAAAGTTCTGTATGTTGTGTATGTTTATGACTTATTCCACATCCTGTTGTGTTGTGACAAAATTATGGATCCATGGAATGTATATATGTATGTATGTATGTATGATGGCATCACCATTTATAGAACATCCCACTAGTTATATCTGCGCAAGGCAGCTATCGCAGAAGCTTTATTGCATACAAAGCCTGCATCTGCTAACCTTCAGCTTCTTAGCAGGCCTTGCAGTTTTTGAAAATATTTCTTGACACACAGTGGAGCTGTTGTCTTGAAATGTTGGCAGTTTCTGTTCAGATATTGTCTTTGAGTTTGTGCAGTGAATGTTGATTGTTCACATAAACTCTGTATTTCAGTGTTTCCCATAAAGCGTAATTGAACAGAATCATAGGTAATGAATTCTGTGTGGGCTGTCTATTCTCACCCAGGCCATATGTGTGTTGTAACACCATTATATCTGCCTCCCAATATTTCCTGTGTGTGTAACTTTTAGACCCGGGGGGGGGATAGAAAAGAAAAGGGGCTGTGGCTAGTGTGAAATAGTGGGGGCTGCACCAATGACTATTAAACATAAGTAAGAAATCACTTAGTGGACTTTAACATTGGGTGAGAGAGAGTGTAACAAATTAGCAGCAGTTTTCTGGGTTGAACTTAATGCTAGTTGCAGTGGCTAGCCTGGCTAGGCCAGGCCATGCTTATGCCCAATTCCACTGCTGGCTTTCCACCACCTTTATTTTGCTATATAACCTTGAGGAAGAGAAGCTACAGCCAGCTTGAGGGTACTAGGCTACAACAGCAGCAGTTAAATATGAACAAGGATTTCCAAGTCACTCCTAATAACAGAAGAGTTAACAGATGGACACTTACTGTTACCAAGTAGCATTAACACATACAACATGTGGAAGTTGATGTTGCAGTATGAAACAGTTATTATCAAGGGCATCTCATTATAAACCATATGCTTAAGAATGGATTTCCACTGTATTTGAAACATAATCATTTTTCAGTGATCGTATCTTCCTGTACAGCTAATCTGTTCAGGAACATTGGAAGGTTGGCTGTATGCTTTATTTTTTATTTTGAAAAACTATTCAGTAACATCATCAATTTGATATATATTGGTGCTGATGTCCCAGTATTGGAGATATTAATGGGTTATAGTATGAACTGCTCATCTGATGTGTAGTTTGAAATAAAAGTAATACACCCATTGTCTGTTTTGATTTTAAATTGAGTTTTATTTTTGTCTGAAGGAATTAAAACCCCAGAACATTATTCTGACAGTCTGTTGATGCGTAAACAGGTTTCACACGTGCAATCGTTATGCAGCAGTTGGTGTGCAGTTCTGAAAAGTTTAATGGAAATTGTGTTACTGCCTCTTGGATACTTCCACAGTGGCACACATATTAATTACAACACCAGTAGTTATATTACCCATGGGTGTGTCCTCAGAGGTGCAGAGTGTGGTGAGTGGGAAGCCTCATGCACGGATGGTAAGTGTGCTTCACTATGAATTTTCACGATTAGTGTTCGAATGAATAACAGAATAGAGTAAGTACAAAAGTTTTGAAAGTCAGACCTCAGTTTATGTACACCTCTAACCCATAGGCTTACAGTATCTACACAGTTGAAGTTACGTGTGTTCTGCTTCGTATTATAGTCACTGCAGAAATCCAGGAAGCTCAGCAGTATTTTGACTTTAGATGAAGGCTTCTTTTAAATTACAGTGAATTCATAAAAGTGAGAAGAACTGTGCAAACTTACTAGACATGGTCACAATATCCAGTAATACTGAATATCATATGCCTTTCACTTCTTCACAAAATTAAAAATATGTTCCTGACATGTTTTTTCCAGTTTGAAGTAAATGGCATTAAGAGAATTTGCATTCTCAAATGATCAGCTTCAGTATACATTTTCCGGATTCTTCAGTGACAGCAGTAGTGGTACTCACATCGCAGTTTTTAGGCACGTTTGCAAAATTTCACAAATCGACAGTGAGCTTTGTCATGTCTGTCCCACCATCTGTCTGTCTGCATGAAACAACTTAGCTCCCACTGGATGGATTTTCATGAAATTTAATATTTGAAGATTTTTAAAAAATCTGCAAAGAAAATTTAAGTTTGATTAAAATCTGACAAGAATAACGGGTATTTTACATGAAGACATGTGTAAATTTATGATAATATCTTGCTGACTTCCTCTTAGAATGGGATGTTTCAGACAAAAGTTGTAGACAAAATCAAAATACACATTGTATGTTCAGTAACTTTTTTTGAAAATTATGCTGTTTATGAGAAAATGTGGAAGAATGTGGTACAGCCAGACAGGCCACAAATGACAATATGCAGCAGAAAAGATGCAAGAATAGACACACACGTATAATATTTAATATTTATTGCTTTTCCATGACAACAATTGTTATGCGAGTGTGCCTCAATGTCACTTTATATATACATTGCCTGTCTTCTTGCTTAGGTACTTGATTGGAATCATGAAAGTTTTGGATTTGATTGTACCTTGAATTAAATTGGTCACTTTTTTCAAAACACAATGGGAGTTATGGACTTAGGCGTAGACCTATAATAATTTTATAAACCAGCCTAAAATTGTATATGAAGTGTAAGGCAAACTACAGTATGGACACAGTCAGTAGTACTGTTACTTGCTTCTCTTTGGACCAAATCAAGTACTTGTACTAGTGGTGACTGTGAATCAACACCTGAGAAGAATATAAACAGGACATTTTCTCTGCTTTTGCATTTCAGAATGCTAGCTGATAGTATAAACCAGCTCAGTCTGTTCTGTAGTATACCTAGCTTGACAATTGGACCATGCTTGAACAGTTCCATTTTTGTTTTTGTCTTTGTGCCTAAATTGCATGTACTCGCATTATTTGTTCCTTGAACATGTGAATGTTTGCATCTGTTCAAAGACTGGAAATTGAAATAGGAGCACAGAATCATAAGAATAGCAATAAAGTGTAAGAACCTGAAGCTGATATAAAAGCACAGTGATGATGGTGCTTGAAGAGTGTGGAGCTGAAATGATTGCATGTTGCATACATTGGTATGGTTTGTGTGCTAACAGTCACAAACAGGTGAAGTATTAGGTGCAGTTAAATTATTGTATGTATGGTTTTTTTTAGATGAGAACTGGGAGAAGAGTACAATGAACCAATCTTGTAGTTCCACGACAAATTTTACTCCTTCACCAGGTGTGTCACCCATAGAAGGGGAGAAACAGGCATTATTTAATACATCTGTTCCTAATATTTTGATAACAAATTCAACACCTTCAAACTCACTGCCAAGTACACCCAGAAAGCGATGTTCAGAGAGCCTTCATGAGTCCATCACACCTATGAAGACTCGGATGTAAGTGTAAATCTTAATTCTGAAGCGCATGTATTTAAAAAAATTACACGGAAAATTTATTAAAATGCGTGTGCTAATTCATTTGCAACTTTCTGTAACAGAGCTTCAAATGCATGTCTGTTAAACAAACCATCCTTGTGTCAGAAGCCTTATTTACTTATGTGAATGTTACGTGGCCTCTTCTGGAATTTTGTTCTAAAATACAGGTGCAATATATAAGCACATGATTTTTTCTTATTTGTGAAGTGTTAGGAATAAAGTGGTATGCCCATATTTCATTGCATCTAATTCATTGTCTAGTGCCTTATTTTATATGACCAAGAAATGAGGTAAGATATATTATGTGTACTTAAGTTTCAATCCTTTAAAGGTACCCGATGCTAAACATATGTCCACCAGCAACATTACTTGCTACCTTTAGACGTATATATGTTCACTGTCCCTACAGGCATATTTATGTGATTATTTTTGAAGTGAAAAATGATTCTTATGTTTTCTTGTGCTGTCATTCAAGTGTATAACAAATGCATGTGGAATTTGCTTCACCTGCTGTAATTGGTTAGTCTTTGTCCTGATGGTGGAGTGCAAAAGGGGATTTAAATTATTTTTTGATGCATTATTTGTGCATGTTTTATAATCATATAGTTTGTTTTCTTAACTGGTCCTCCTTGGATTCTAAGTGCTTCCCACGTCTTCCACTCTTCTGGCACGTTATGCGTCACTGAGTGGTAGTTCTGTACCGATGTTTTGGCAAAAGCTATCAGTCCCAAAATGTCACTACAAAACCATCGCTTAATGCTGTGTAATATCCCAGAAGAGCGCAGATCTCATCTGCATCGCGGTGGAAGCCTGAAATTAGTCATGAAACTGCTGCATCGCTAGCAGGGATCTCTCTTATGTCTTGTTGCTGTCGTATGATTACAGCTTAACATCCAGCATGTGAGTTCCTATGGGAAACTCAAAAATAATGTTCAGTGCTTCTGGATGCAATTCTAGGTTTGGGCTGTTAAGTAAGTACATTTATGTAATGAGTGCTTCATGTGGGGACAGGTGGCACAGATGGTCCAATGGTGATGCAACAGCTGGCTTGGCTTTGCCATTGTGACATGTTACCACTGTCTGTAAGTTGCAGTGTTATCAACCACAAACCATGTATACCTTTGTATGCCTGTGTGGCATGGGGCAGGGAGCCATGGGCTGTTGCTTGCATGGTAGGGGCAGAAATTTGCAGCTTGCTGGCGGTGTATGAGCCCTGTTAGGTTCATCATTTTCAGTGAAGTTCTAGATGGGTTACTGCTGTGATGCATCTCCTGAAGTACGGTTGTTATGGGGGTCCCAGCTGGCCAAACTGGTATCTGTTTAAGTGCATTCTCAAAGTTGCAAAAAGCGACTATTAACTTTGTCATGTCTGCCCATTCATATGGAACAACTCGGTTCATGCTGGACAGATTTTCATGAAATTTGTTACTTGAGTATTTTTCCAAAATCTGTCGAGAAAATTCGTGTTTGATCAAAATCTGACAAGAATAATGGGTACTTATGTGAAGACTGATGTACATTTATGATAGTATGTCGCAAAATTGTTCTTAGAATGAGAAATGTTTCAGACAAAAGTTGTAGGGAAAATCAAAACGCATATTATATGTTCAGTGATTGTTTTCCAAAAATCGTGCCGTCTATAAGATAATGTGAAAAAATATGCATTTTGCATGCTGGATTACTAGGGCCACAGACACACATTCAGAATATGTAATACTTATTGCTTTTCTGTGGCAACAATAGTTATGTGTTCGCACCTCAATATTACATATATACGTATATTGCCTGTCCTATTTCTCTTAGTCGCACCAATGGTAGGCTGATGCTGATGCTCCTCGAGTGAGATCATACATCATGACTTCTGTGTGCCCATCTTCCCCTGAGCCAAGTCCCTGAAAATAGCGAAGGGGAACTGAATCTGTAACACATGTGAAGTGTTGTATAACGCAGTTCCTCATGATATGACACAGGCATGGAGAAGACTAGAAAGGACTCGAGCCCTGATGTCCACAGAATATACTGAACCAGATCCAACAATCTTTCAGGCTCCTTGATGACTCCCTTTTGTTAGAAGCTTTGTCTGATGAACAGAACAAGGAATATTTTAAACAGAAAATCCTGGTCTCACACTTTGTGGCAGTTGAGAAACCCTATACGCTCAGTTCAACCAGGACCATGATTTACTGCTTTCAGGTGAATGTTTTCTCTTACAAGGAAAACCATGCCAGTTTGTCTCCAAAGCTTACCATGTCAACAAGAAGTAGGACAGAAAATTAGTACCCATGCAGACCACTGTCCTTATTCAAAACTGTTTTGCCTCACTCTTAGCATCCTATACACAGGATACAATTTGAGACTCCTTGTCTCCAAGCCAGTGTGGTGTTTCAGATGTTGAAGTTATGATATACACAGACATGGATAGCACAGTTTGGATATTTTTTACCCATACTGTGGAACAAATCACCATGCAATACCAAGTGTCATGTGCTGTGCATGTCACATATCCACCTTATTAGGCTGTCTAGCATTTCTGCATGATAGTGCAATTCAGAAATCCCAAGTTTAAGCATGCCTGTCATTTTCAGAGACTCAGAAGAAAGTAATTCCATAAGTCAAAATATGTCACATATTATCAGGCTGTTGTTTTCCACCTTAAGAACCTTTTGAGATTTCCACCCAAAAGGAGAATCCCGTAACTGAATTTTACACTACTGCTCTGAAGGTTTGTCCCTATCAATGCAAGGCATGCCTGTAATCATTAGAGCTGCCTAAAATTTCACAAAACTAACAACATCAGAAACTGAACAAACATCAGTTCTGCAGATCTGCCCCTGGCTCAATGGATGGTAAAAGGGAGGACCCCCTACCAAAGTTTTGTGTTGGGACCTGTTGGAGCTCTCAGATAATTCAGAGACTAGCAGAAAACTTAACAAGTCCAAACAGATCATCTTGTACTCTGCTCATGGACACTGTTCTTTGGAATGCTATGTATTCCATGCAGAGGTATTGTCAAACTTCCACCTCTGTAAAGGAACAATTATTCCTCTGCATACTACCTTCCTCAGAGTTTGTGCATGCTACAAGTGCAGCCACTTTCTGGTGAAAGGGCAAGCAGTGTAACTACCATCTTTGTTTGAGTCAGTGTTTGTGCTCTTGTCAGGTGTAGCTGCAAAGTATGTATTACTGTGTACAACCTATGGCTGTACATGCATATGTGTTCTCTCGCACATACAGATTCTTAATATGTATCTGCCACCTCATATCCCAGTAACATTGACAGATATCCAAGACATATTCAGTTAGTTTCCTGCTTATTTTCTGGTGCTGGGAGACTTCAGAGGTCATATCATAGACACTGATATCCAGATTTAACACTGCTGTGATAACTGGTGGTAACTACAGGCAACACCATACATATGTCTCTTCCCTTCAGTGGCCTCTCTATCTTGGCCATATCACCTTTAATCCTGTTATCTCACTGCATTTGACATGCAAGTATTATGTAACATTCAGTTTAACAGTTAATTTCTTACTCTCTCAGCAAACGGTTATGTGTGTCAAGCTCGGAAGTGAACTCACATGAACAAAGAAATGAATGTGAAAAAGGGATGTCAACTAGCTGCTACCACTTTCCACTTTCAAGAACATCCACAGGAGCACGAAATCTGCTCCCAGTGTTTGGCAGCTGTAAGGATTAGCCATATAAGGGTGGACTTGAGATACGCAGTTTTGTTATTGTGTACTGCAAGTGCCTTTTATCAAGTTTGTGAGGACTTGCAAAAGCTCTGCAGTTTAAACGATTTGAAGTGAGAATAGTAATATTTTCGTCACCAGTAATTTTGGAGCTCTGAACGAAGCTGTGTTTACGCTGTTAATCAAGAGAATTTGAGCTCAAACTCTCAATTTCTTCCTGTTATCTACTGGATCTGAATGAATGAGTTTTTTTTACATCAATAGTAATATTTAAAGGATTCCAATATGTTAGTATTCAAATGATGCAGTTCTTTTGCAAATTTATAATTGAATATATATACATATATAAACAAAAATCCTAAAATTTCAGTGCTTCAAAATTAGCAAATTTCATTCATCATTTTGACTGCAGTGTTTGAGTATTTACTTTCTCTATCAACATTTCTAGTAATACAAGATAACATTTTTAAATAACTAGATAATTTTATGGTATTGCTTTTAATGAGTTCCCATATAGGATTTAACAAAAATTATACCTTATGTTTTGTAGAAATTGTTAATTACAAACTACAAACCACATTAACCATAAAGTGAAAACATCTTGTGAATAAAGATTTTTTGATAGACAGACTGATATTACAGCCAAGACACAGATTTTGTTCGAAGTGTAATTTTATGTAAATTTTTACTTACATGTATTTGTAGTAGGAGATTTTAAAATTGGCATATTCATTTTTATACTCTTCAGTGGGCCAACTGTTAGGTACACAACTGCTGTATTAAAACTGTTCCTTTATTGCAACCATTCATATAATTCTGCCAAGTAATTTCAGTACAAGATTAGAAAAGTGTATGTGTTTTCTTTACACACCTCAAGTAATATGTATTGCTGATGTATTTTATTATCTCATGAATTGCTCATACATCATAAAGTTGGTATTTAAACTACTGCATGTATCAAATGAAGATACTGGATGTTTCATTTATTAATTCTTCCATATATCAACAAAAATTGCAGAGCTTAGATAAATATTATCTTCTTGTTTCTGATCCTCTGACCTGTACCCATACCGACAAGTGATACGTCAGAAAGGTTTAAAGAGTGCCTTCATACTTAAAACATACTGCTGCACTTTTTGTTTTTAGACAGTGCTATAATTTCAGGGAAATAAGGCACAGTATTATTTTTAGAACCCTGTTTAGATGTTCTGTTTTTGATATAAGTGTTACACCTCATCTACTGAAATAGTCTTTAATATGTTAAAATACTGACATGTCAGAATTAAATGTTTTTGTGAAGGAACATGTTTTCATTAACATTAATCTTCTGTGGTCAAAGTACATGTAACTCAAAATGTAATTTTATTAAATAGCAGAGTTTTGAGTACTTTTGATTTTAAAGGTATGATATTCATGAGTAAATGCATTAAATCTGATGCTTGTACTCGACTCTTATGCATGTATTATCTGGCTGCTCTGTAAATATCTCTTGTGTTGAAACTGTTACTTTGCTAAAATTATTCCAACAACCTTATGTGGGTGAAGTTTTGTAAATTTTTTTTTGTATGTGAAACCGTGCATAACTGAAAGTGTTAGAAAATTTTTGACCCATTCAGTGTAAATTTTATCAGTGTAGTAAAAATTAATTAAAACTGATAAATATGAGCATCAAACACAACTATATATTTTCCTTTGAACCAAGCACTACATGTTTCACCCTTATAAACAAGCCATCATCAGGTTTCACAAGAAAACAAAGTTTTAATGCACAACATGCATATAGAAATGTTCAAAACTGAGATTGCAACTTGTGACAGCTCGAATTCATAAAATTTAATTATTATCACATTGTCTTAAAACCTTCTGATATAACATTCATAACGCATATGAAGGCCTGTGTTGTAGCTGTGCATCATACGGGACTAAAATGTTCAAATCAAGAGTATTAAAAGTCACAGACTCCGGTCAAATATTTCAAACCATGCTTGTAAAGTCCTGAGGGTTGACCTTGGGTGTATGTGGTATAGCTCTTCTGTAGGAATCCATTTTTATGTGTGGGGGTTTCACTGTGTAAAATTTTTTATGTGTGGGGGTTTTATTGTGTAAAATTAAAAGGTAAAGCAATCCCATTACTGGCCTGGACAGGCCCTTAGGATTCCAGGAGGTTGAGGCTCCCAGATTTCTAGAGAATCGGCACTTGAAGGTGGTAAGGCTGTCAGCCCTACGCACCGGCCGCCTTTACCCACCAGGAAATATTCTTGGTACTCGTTTCTGTTAGAGGCTGAGTCGACCCCAGGGCCATAGTGTGACCAAGAGGATTATGTCAACAATAAATTTCAATGACACCCTCGGGAATCGAACCCGCAACCTTCCGGTTTGTAGCGCAGTGCCTCAACCAACTGCGCCACCAGGGTCCCTATTATGTGAAATTGGATATGTAACATTCTTGTGTGGTGAGTGACAATATAGTGTGTTAAAATTCTCTGTTGTGTATCTTCATAGGTTAATATTAGTATTGGAATATTTTTACAGTGTTGCAAATAATACATAATGTGTTCGTGACTTAATTCCTATGGAATTCCCAGATCAAGTATGTCAGCTGTTGCTTATGTTTTGCTACCAACTGCCAAAACATGTACCTGTTTGTTACAAAAAATATGTTGTGTTTGAAGCTTATATTGATTGGTTTTTACACGTTGAGAATGGGATGAGTAGTGTAGAGATAAAATTTCATTAACTACAAGTTAAAGGGACCAGGTACTCAATATGCCACTCTGAAGGAATGCAGTTGCACTGTATTGCTTTCCTCATTCTTTTCAATTCATAATTGTATATTTTGTTGAGAGTGGCTCTGTTTTATCTTCACTGTCTCATAAAATAAAAGTGGGTATGTCAAATGGCCAATTTCCATATACTTTTTGCTTATCTGTGTAAGGGGAAAGGTGTAATGGATATGAAGTGTTTTGGTTAATGTGCCTTACCATTATAGTCTGTTGTATAGAGTGCTTGCAGAATTAAGTATTGGTAATGTCTGCTAATGGATTTCATTACTTTGTTGCTCAGAAAAATAACATTTGAACTTGCTGTGCTACCGTTTTGAGTACTTGTATAGATGAAATATGATACTGTCTTTAATATACAGCAGATTCTTCATATTGTAAGATATGTCATGCAAAGGGAAATATTTGTATTTACAGGTTGCTTCAGCTTCTATTGTAAAATTTTTAATGGTTTAAGCTTGTTTATTCTAGTCTTACAGTTCAGGAATTGGTTATAGTTGTAAGAAAAGATAATTCTGTAATTATGCTATGTGAGTTGAGATGATGAAATTATCTACATTTAAATTTTATGAAGGATGTGGTACTTTTTGTAGGAGCAAATACTGTACATATTTTATGTAAGACTAGTAATTCCACTTCTGTAACTTTATGAAGAAGTATTTTTGTCTGTAGGCATAATATTTTTGTAAAAAATCAGTTTTATTACAAACTTTCACAGGACTATTCAGGATGACTGAAACTAGAAGCTAAGGTATCAAGAGTCAGTTTCACTTTGCCTGTCTTTGTTTACCAGCTAAAAACTGTGATCACATGATACAAAGTTTTAAATGTAAATTTATTCTTGCATAAATGTCTCACTGTACTCACTGCTGAGTGATGTTTATTATATGTTTCCCACTAATTTTATCACTACTCTCACAAGCCAGCCCATTTATTTGGAAAACACATTTGCATGTAGAGTTGAGGAATTCAGAATGTTGTAATACCGTAAGCAGAAAAAAGTGCTCTGATATACATGTTCACAATTTCAACCTTCTTCAGCCGACTTCAACCTAAGTTTCACTGTAAGTAACGCACGTGCAGGGAGTTCCATGTGGCATATTTCAGTCACCCCACCGCAGTGCCAGGGGAGACAGGTCGAAAAGCTTTTTCGGCCTCAACATTAAAGTTCCATTCATTACTGACCGCCGTCAATCTTACTTGCACTGTTTATAGCGGATGCGCAGGGAGTGTTATGTGGTATATTTCAGTCACCCCCACTGCGTGTGGAGATTGGTCGAAAAACTCATTCG
Organism: Coptotermes formosanus; assembly: GCA_013340265.1. Taxonomy (NCBI): domain Eukaryota; kingdom Metazoa; phylum Arthropoda; class Insecta; order Blattodea; family Rhinotermitidae; genus Coptotermes; species Coptotermes formosanus. The sequence continues at coordinate 2,757,405 of BLKM01000900.1, forward strand.
GCATCGCGAGTAAAGTGCCCTTCATTACTGACCAAAGTCCACCTAGCTTGCACTGCTTGTAGTCCATGCGCAGGGAGTGCGATATAGTATATCTCAGTCACCCCACTGCAATGTGTGGGGAGACAGGGACAAAAATCTGTTACGGCCTCAAGAGTAAAGTCTCCTTCATGACAGACCGACTTGAACCTAATGTCCACTGCTTGTAGCGCATGCGCACGGAGTGCCATGTCGTATATTTCAGTCTTCCCACTGCAGTGCGGGGGCAGATACGGACGAAAACCTGGTTCGGCCTCAAGAGTAAAGTGCTCTTCATTACTGAGTGATTTCAACCTAACATGTACTGCACGTAGCGCATGCGCAGGGAGTTCATGTGGCACATTTAAGTTACCCCACTGCAATGCAAGGTGTGATACGGACGAAAAGCATTTTCGGCGTCTAGAGTAATGTGCCCTTCGTTACTGATCGTGTTCAATCGAATTTGCACTGGACGTAACGTGTGCGCAGTTTCTGCCATGAGGTATATTTCAGTTACCACAATGCGGAATACGTGGGGAGATACGTTCGAAAAACTGTTTCGGCCTCAGGAATAAAGTGCTTTTCCATACTGCCCGATTTCGACGAAACTTGTTTCTTCTGTATGGGATGTTATATCCTCGTGTTATGTTTTAGTCACCGCGGTGTACTATGAGGCGAGACAGGGACGTAAAACTCTTGCGGTCTCTATAGTAAAGTGATCTTCGTTTCTGTGCGATTTCGACCAAACTTGCTCTGGTTGTGTCGCATGATGAGGGGGTGCCACGTATGAAGATTGTATTCATCTGCCTGGAGTGTGGTGCCAGATAGGGACGAAAGCTGTTTAGTCCTCATACTTAAAGTGTCCTTTCTTGTAGCCCGATTTTGACGAAACTTGCCCTTTTTGTGTCGCATGGGAAGACAGTGCCACGTCATGTTTGAATCACCCCGACGCAATAAGAGGCGAGGCAGGGACAAAAGCTTTTTCGGTCTTAATTGTAATGTGCCCTTCGATACTGCCTGATTTGGACCGAACATGCACTGGTTTTGGAACACGTGGAGAGACTGCCATGCGTGATGTTTGTTTCGCGCCACTGCAATGCGAGGCTACATAGAGACGAATAGGTCTTTCAACATCCAGGGTAATGTGCCCTTCGCTTCTACCCCATTTCGACGAAACTTGCACTGCTTGAGGCGTGTCACACCGCTGAAGCATGAGGCGAGTTGCGGACAAAATGTGTTTCGTTGTGAAAAATAAAGTGGCCTTCGTTACTGCCCAATTTCGACCAAACTTGCACTGGTTGTGGAGCATGGTGAGGGAGTGCCACGTGTGGTGTTTGTGATACCCCGCTGTAATAGGAGGTGAGGCAGGGACGAAAACCTTTTTGGATATCTCGAGTAAAGTGCCCTTCGATAATGCCCGATTTTGACCAAAGCAGTCCTGATTATTGCGCATGGTGAGGCAATGCCATATGAGACATTTGTGTCACCTCGCTGCAATAAGAGGCGAAATAGGGACATAAAGGCGTTTAGGTCTCAAGAGTAAAGTGACCTACTTTACTGCCCGATTTCGACCAATCTTGCATTGGTTGTGGCGCATGGGGAGGGAGTGCCACGTATGAATATTAAGACTTACCCCTTTAATGCGAGGCGAGCTAGGGACGAAAAACTCTTTAGGCCTCATGAGTAAAGGGCCTTCCGTTAAAGCCCGATTTTGACCAAACTTCTCCTAGTTGTGTCGCATGGGGAGGTAGTGCCACATGTCATGTTTGAGTCACCCCACTGCAGTACGAGGCATGGTAGGGTCAAGCAACTTTTTCGGTCTCAAAAGTGAAGTGACCTTCATTGCTGCCCGATTTCGACCAAACTTGCACTGGTTGTGGAGCATGGGGAGTAGTGCCACTTGTGATTCCTGAGTTACCGCCCTGCAATAAGAGGCGAGATAGGGAGAAAACCCCGTTGCGGTCTGTGGAGTAAAGGGCCCTCCCTTACAGCCCGATTTCGACTACGCTTACACTGGTTGTGTCTCATGGGGAGGTAGTGCCACGTATCATGTTTGAGTCACCCCGCTGCAACACGAGGTGTGATAAGGTCAAGCAACTCTTTCGGTCTCAAGAGTAAAGTAGCCTTCATAAGGTGAGGCAGATACGAAGAACTAAATCAGCCAAGAATTAAGTGTCCTTTATTAATGACCGTTTTGAACCAAACTTGTACAGTAGACGGAGCCAGCGTGTCGTGACCGTAACCGTGGTACTCATCAGAGAGCGTATATATTTCTATAACCCGAGAGACTAATTGTGAATTGTAATATTCTGCAATTTCCATACTTTGTATCACTAGTGTCTCTAGTACAAGCGAACTATGTACACGTTATACGCAATAAATATACTTTTTTATTTTACATGACATGTTGATCTCAGCAGAAATATGTCGGAGGAACAGAATGTTAATTAATGAGGTATATTCCCCTGTAAGTCTGGTTTATAGTAATTTCGAAGATTGATGTATTTGCATCATGATTATGACAGGAGTGCCTGGACGAGAGGGTATGTTATTGGGCAAGTTTGCTTTAACGACGTCATGTTCCATAGTTCCGTAAGTTACCACCAGAAGCCACTGAGCTACGCCGGCTACAGAAGCAGGCGAAGCTGCTTGTGCCGTTGTAATTTTACGTTTCTACGGAGTTAAAATCTTTATTAGGTTTTAACCTGTGGTCAGTGTACTTCAGATGAGATAATCCGTAGTAAGGTGTCTTGCTGTAGCGTCATATATGATCCATGTCATCTTGTCAACGGTTATCGCGCTGTTATATAACCCGTGGCATTGCTTTATTGCCGCTACTGATGCACGGTTAAACCGCAGAGTCGAAGGATGGCCATAATGTCGTGGAAGTTAGGAGGTAGGTTGGGTATGTCGTAAGCATTTTAATGGGCTAAATTTAATATGTTGTTTATTGTGCGGTATCATTGACAGCCGCGGATAGTACGTTTGAAAATTGTGTACAGATAAGATGTACCAAGTAGGTATAAAATGACTGTCAGTGTGGGTTATATCCTGTGGAGCTGGAGGTATGTTAGGTGTGAGTGCACATGTACCTGTGTAGGCTGTATACTGTATTTATTGTTATTATACTGTATTATACTGTACTCATGGAAAGGCATTCATGCTTAAATCATGCAGAAGTAACAGAAAGGGCAGGTTTGGAGTTCTGTTTGCATATTTTGTGCAAGTGCGTGTCATTCTTCATATTTTTTATAAGAGACTAAAGGAAGGCATGTTGCTACGGTTTTAGACCGCAAGTTTAGAGCAGTGTCAGTAACTGAGAGTGAAGTATCATTCAAAATGAGAACTGTAACTTTGAAGACGGCCACACGTGAGGAGTCTGAATTCATACTGAGGCTGCAGCTACAGGCCTTATGTTCACTGGGGCAAAGTTTGAGACATTTAAACACAAGCAGGTCTCTAAGAAAACCCGTCACTGTGTGTAAATGATATTTGAGGGAACCTGCTAGCTGTCACAGCAGGAACCATCCACATGTTGGCAACAGAATAAGAACCCATTTTCCTTGTTTGGCTCCACCTGTTCAAAATCACATAGAGATATCAGTGTGACAAGTGGCAAGCACCAGGTTGTGCAGGCAGGAAAACCTGATAAGAGACTGCAGCATGGAGTTTCAGCGTCTCCTTTATGGTCATGATTTTTATAAGTTTCTCATTAACTTCACCTTTTAAATATAATGGCCTACCATACAAGGATCCGTTGATGTCACCAAGTTCTTCAAGTGATGTTCATTTTTTGGTTTTTACCCAGGTGGTGGGCATGGTTTATTCTGATGTTTGGGAGAAACGTACTGCTACAGTATTGAGGGTGACTTAATTTAGTTCATGTAACCATCATTTTAACAACTACCGTTAAGACCTGAAAGTAACATACTTTTTGCTTGCAGGCGGCAGTGACAAGGTGCCATTACAAGTGACGAAGAATGAGACTGCAGTCATTGCCTTGGCATGTCGTCTTCTGGGAGCCCACTGGGATCAGAGTCAGGAAGAGAGATGCATGAAGATGATTATCTGGCAGCATGGAACGCTGACACCTGTCTGCCAGACTACACAGTGTCACACCAGAAGGCTGTGATCTTCATTAGACTGTCAGATCTCACAAGATGCAGGAAGTTCACCTCCATCATGCACATCGTCTATAATGGATGGACCGTCCAGTCAAGGTGTGTGTCATGTCAGGAGTTGTGATGCGTGATGCTAGGAAACTGAAACTCAGTGTATAGTCAGGTTCATCATTGATTTGGACACTATATAAATACACTTACAAACAAGGCAATCATGATTTGTTGCCACATCAGTAGCCAGTAAAAACCTGTGTGCTTTTGGGTGAGGAGGTAAGGTGGCTTGCAGCAGTAATGGTTGTCCATTGCCTGACCTGCTAGTGACTTTTGATACAGATACACATTGGGTTAAAATGCGATTGCAGACTGTGTAATTTGTTTGTTAACACTTCTATTTCATTGTAAATGCTTAAGCATGACAGGGGGACAAAACTGAATAGACATTTTGAGCGAGGTGGCATGCTGCATCTGCCTCTAGTGTCCCAAGAAGTCCCGGTGTGCATCTGTCTTGAAGAGCGTATCATTTTAAGACCAGGACAGGAGTGCCCAATGGACCCACTTTCCCATCCATTCCAGTTTGACTGAAGGATGTTAGACCCTGTTGTCTGGGTATGCAGATCATTGCTTCGTCTCTGTGTGTAAACACCAATGAGGTGTCTCTGTATCAGAGGTGTGTATCATAAGACAGAGTTGCCAGTTGTTTGACACATTGCCTGGAAATTCAGAATCAGGTGGTTTTTCTTGAATTCTGCATTTCACATTCCTTAGATTATTGGCAACAGCAGTAGCTAGAGAAGAACATCGAGACAGGCTCCACGGCTTACCCAATTTCATGTTGAGTCAGTACATGGGCTAAAGTGGGAGGGGTGTGAAGGCAACAACTTGTGTCTGGTGCCAATATTAAGAATATGTTCAGCCTTACGCTGCTAGTCCCCCTTGTACATTCATGGCTTGATGCTTCATTCAGTACAGGGATAGTCCTATTTACAAATAGTGTTTGATGTTAGCAGGTTGTTCAGATGATTGTAATCTTCTGGTTTTTGTGCAGAATAGCTGCCTTTTGAGAGAAACACTGTCACCATCTTCAGAGAGACTTAGTTTTGTACAGGTGACATCATTTTAAGAACAACTGTCATTAAGAGCTGAAAATAATATACAGTATTTTTACAGGCAGCAGTGACAGGATGCCATTCCAAGTGGTGACGGATGAGACTGCGTTTGTGGCCTCTGCACATCCTCTTGTGGGAGCCCACTGGGATTGGAGTCGGGAAGAAACATGCATGAAGATGATTATGTTCTGTAATGTGACGCTGTGTGGTCCCGCAGAGAGGTATTGTCACATAGGAGCCTGCTGCCTTCATCTTGTACCCTGATGGTGGCAGAAAGTGTTTCTTGAACACTGATACCTCTCTGCTAGACTACACAGTGTCACACCAGAAGGCTGTGATCTTCATTAGACTGTCAGATCTCACAAGATGTAGGAAGTTCACCTCCATCATGCATGTCATCTATAATGGATAGACCGCCCAGTCAAGGTGTGTGTCATGTCAGGAGTTGGGATGTGTGTTGTTAGGAAACTGAAACTCAGTGTATTATCAGCTTCATCATTAATGTGCACACTATAGGAATATACTTACAAACAAGGGAATCATGATTTGTTGCCACTTCAGTAGCCAATACTATCCGGTGAGCTTCTGGGTGGGGGGTAAGTTTGCTTGCAGCAGTAATGGTTGTTCATTGCCTGACCTGCTAGTGACTGTTGATACAGACACACACTGGGTTCAGATATGATTGCAGATTATGTAATTTTGTTTGTAAGACTTTTACTTCATTGTAAATGCTTTTGAGTGTGGCATTGGGACAAAATTGAATAGACGTTTTGGGGGGTGGCATGCTGCATCCATCTCCAGAGTTGAAAAGATTGAATTGTGAATGTCAGGTATGTATGCTTTATTGCCTACAGTCATGGAGACACATCAGTGGATAATGTCTATTCGAAATGTTTTAGAATCTTGTGGGTTTGGCTGACTGACACTGAGGAGCATCCAGGAAATCCGAGTGTACACCTGTCTTTAGGAGCTTATCATCTTAAGACCAGGATGAGTGCCCAGTGGACCCACTGCCCCATTCCAGTGCAATCTGACTGACAGATGTTAAGGCTCTGTTTTCTGGATACACAGATCATTTCCCTCATCTCTCTGTGTAACCACTAATGAGGTGGCTGTGTATCAGAGGTGTGTAGCATAAGACAGATTGCCAGTTGTGTGACACATTGCCTGGAAGTTAAGAATCGGTAGTTTTTCTTGAATCTTACATGTTCACTGGCTAATACACTTGTTACAAATTTCTTTTTGTAAGAACTGTATTGCATATTGCACAGATTAGTGGCAACAGGAGTATCTGGACAGAATTTAAAATACTGTAAGCCCTGTAATGCCTATAAGGAAACACACAGGGCAGAGTAATTAGTGATGACAAATAGACTCCAGCATAATGGTTGTGCCTGGGAGGAAACACAAAGGCCACAGTACACAGTGAGTAGGGGTAGACAGCTGTGTAATGGTAGTGCCTGGGAGGAAATACACATGACGTAATCAATAGTCAGCAGAAATAAATTGCAGTGTAGTTTTTCATCTGTATCTCCCCCTCCATTGCAGTGATGTAACCAAAACATTGCACCTAGGTCTCAACATGTATGCGCTACAAGCAGTGCAGTTTTGTTTGAAGTCAGTCGGTAATGAAGGGCACTTTAGTTGGAGGCCAAAGTAGTTTTTCGTCTGTATCTTGCCTGCCATTGCAGTGATGTAAGCAAAACATCACACCTAGCACTCACGGCAAATGCATTACAAAGAGTGCAAGTTTTGTTGAAATCGGTCAATAATGAAGGGCGCTTTACTTGGTGGCCAAAGTAGTTTCTCTTCTGCATCTTGCTTTCCATTGTCGTGATATAACTGAAGCATCACACCTAGCACTCACTGTGCATGGGCTGGTAACAGTGCAAGTTTTTTTGAAGTCAGTCAGTAATGAAGGTCTTTGTCACAATATAAAAACAATATGATATGCATGGTCATATTTTTCAACCAATTTCTTTTTTCTTTGCAGGTTGCGAGGAGCAGTGCATCATAACAAATGGACGGCAGAGTTTCATTCTTCCAGCACCAAGTACAACATTCGGTGAGTCCTCATGAGTCATATATAATTTTTAATGTTCCTTCTTATATTGCTTCACATATGACACACAGTCGTATACTGATAGCTCATGTTATTGTCCAGGTGTTACTCCAAGTCTAACATTCTGTGAGTAGGCATGGTGAACACAGTAACACTGAGGCAGACAGCATATGCAGGAATGCAAAGGCAGTGGCAGGCAGATTATGGGGCAGACAGGAGAGGCAAACATGCAGAGGCAGGAGGCAGGCAGATTTAGGCAATCAGCATGTAGAAAAGGGCAGACAAGTGGTACAGAGGCAGTGGTAAGCAGATAGGCAGGCTGGGTCACAGGCAGGGAGAGTCTAGCAGGCATGCAGAGATATATTCAGGGAGGGAAGCAGATGCATTCTAGGCAGAGGCATTCATGCTGGAGGAGGCAAGGAGAGACAGGCAGACAGGCTCAGGCAGGGAGACAGACAGCCAAACAGAGGCAAGCAAGCAGGCAAGCGGAATAAGGCAAAGGTAAAGGAAGGCAGGCAGACATACAGGCAGGCCGACAGACAGAAGCAGGCAAAGATAGAGGTAGTCAGGGAAAGGTAGGCAGGCAGGCAAGCAGAGACAGGCATTCAGAAACAGGCACGTATGCAAGCAATCATTGACGCTGACATGCAGGCAGGCATGGACAAAGGTGGCGGCTGGGAGGCAGAAGCTGCCAGGCAGAGGGAGACAGGCAGGCAGAGTCAGGCAAGCAGGCAGGCAGTGGCCAGTAGCACAGAAAGGCAGGCAGATGAAATCAGGCAGAGAGGTAAGTTCTGGCAAGTAGGCAGATACAGGCAGGCAGGCAAGCAGGTATGAGGGCACAGGCATTAGGCAGGCAGCCGTACAGAGGCAGATAGGCAAGCAGGTTGAGTCACGCAGGCTGAAGCAGGGAAGCACATGCAAGCAGGTAGATGGAGCCAGGCAAGGGGATGCAAGCAGTCATGCAGAAGCAGTCAGTCAGAGGCAGGCAGTGGGAGGCACAGGCAGCAAGTCATACATGCGGGAATGCAGGCGGGCAGGAGCTTTTAAGCAGGCATACAAGCAGGTCCACAAGCAGAAAAGCAAGGACAGGTAGGCAGTCAGGAAAGAGTAGCTGGCTGAGGCAGGTAGGCATGCAGGTGAGGATTCAGGCAGGGGTGGAAGTAGGAGGGCACAAAGAAGCAGGCAGTACAGGCAGACAGAGGCAGTTAGGCAGGCAAAAAAGACAGGGTAACACAGTCAGGGAGGTAAGCGCATGCACAGAAGCGGGGCGAAGGGAGGGAGGCAGGCAGACAGGGGCTCACAGAGAGAAGCAGGTCAGAGGCTTGCAAGTAAACACAGGCAAACCGCAGGCAGTGGTAGGCAGGCGATGCTCGCAGGCAGAGGTATTCATGCTGGGGGATGCAGGGAGAGACAGGTAGACAGGCTGTGGCAGGGGTGCATACCGAGGCATGGAGGCAGAAGGTGACAGGCAAAGGTAGGCAGACAGGCAGCCAAACAGAGGCAAGCAAGCAGGCAGGCAGAGGTAAATGGGCAACTGAAGCAGGTAAGCAGAAGCAGGCAGGGAGGCCAGCAGGCAGACAGACAGAAGCAGGCAAAGATAGACATAGTCAGGGAAAGGGAGGCAGGCAGGCAAGCAGAGACAGGCATTCAGAAGCAGGAAGGCTGAGGCAGATATGCAAGCAATCATTGACGCTGATATGCAGGCAGGCATGGATGAAAGCGGTTACCGGCAGTCAGAAGCTGCGAGGGAGAGGGAGACAGACAGGCTGGCAGTGGCAGGGACAAAGAGGCAGGCTTGCAGACAGCCCACAAGCAGGCAGGAAAACGTTTGATGGTAGCGAAGAAGAAGCAAGCAGGCAGTAACAGGGAGGCACACAAGGGCAGATAGGCAGAGGTAGGCTAGCAGACAGGTAGGTTCAGGCACGCAGGCAAGCAGGTATGAGGATAGATGCAGGCAAGCAGGCAGAGGGAGGAAAGCAGTTGCAGGCAGCCACACAGAGGCAGGTAGGCAAGCAGGTTGAGTCACACAGGCTGAATGAAGCAGATGCAAGGATGCAAGCAGGCAACCAGAAGCAGTCAAGAGGCAGGCAGGAATGCAGAAGCAGACAGGCTTACATGCAGGCACATGGGCAGCGAAGGAGGGACAGGCAGAAGAAAGAGGCTGGCCAGCTGAGGGAGGTAGGCAAGCAGGTGGTAGGCAGGCAGGGGTGCAAGTAGGAGGGCAGAAGGAAGCAGGCACTAGAGGCAGACAGGCAGGCAGGCATGTAGTTAAGCACAGCCAGGCAGAGGCTCGCAGAGAGGAGCAGGAGGTTAGAGGCTTGCAAGCAAACACAGGCAGGCAGGCAGTGGTAGGCAGGAACAGGCATGCAGGAAGAGAGGTGGGCATGGGAGGTAGGCAAGTGTACAGGCACGCAAAAGCAGGCTGGCAGGGAAGAAGGCAGGAATGCATGCAGGCAAAAACAATGAAGCAGAACCTGGCTGGCAGACAGACAGACAGACCAGAAAAGGCATCTAGGCAAGCAGGAAAGCAGGCTGGCAGCCAAGCAGGGGCAGGTAAAAGCAGCCAGAGACAGAAGCAGGCAGGCAGAGGCACTTGTGTAAAATTTCTCAGGTAAAGACAACAAGGCACATGTAGGGAGACAGGCATGCTGCCATGCAGACAGCTGCAGACAACTAGGCATGAAGGCAGAGGCAGGCAAGGGCAAGCAAGCAGGTAGGCAGAGGCATGAAACAACGTACTAAGGAGGCAGGGAAAGGCAGGCTTCGACGCTGGCAGGTAACAGGGTAGAAGAGCATAGGGAGAGCCATGCAGCTGACACAGGCAGCTTGGCAGGCAAGCAAGCAAGCAAGTGCCTGGGAGGAAGCATAAAATACTAGTTGAGCACTGGTTAATGTTAGTGATATGTAAACATGATACTGGTTTTGATTGTGCTTCCTGTAGTACAGATTGGTAGTGAAAGGTTTTAATGGTAGTGTGAAGGAAGAAACACAGAGGGCGGAGTAAAACTCATTCATTTTCACCTCACTGTTCCTTACAATCCTAATAACTTCTACGATTATTCCCACACGTCTTCACCAGAACAAGTCACTTAACACTTACACCAACACTAGCACTACCTTTATGAACAAGATTTATACTATTCGGATGAATCAAAAACACAGCGCACATAATCAAGCACTTAGTACCGCAAGGGAGGAAACACACAGGACATAGGAAATAGTGAACATGAATAGACTGCAGTTTACTGGTAGTGCCTAGGAAGAAACACAGACGGCATAGTAAATAGTGGGCAGAATACACCTGGAGGGTAATGGTAGTGCCTGGGAGGAAACACACAGGGCATATGAAATAGTGAGCTGTAATACACTGCAGGGTAATGGTAGTGCCTGGAAGGAAACACAGGACATAGGAAATAGTGAGCAGAATTAGACTGCAGGGTAATGGTAGTGCCTGGGAGGAAACACAGGACATGGGAAATAGTGAACACATATAGACCACAGTGTACTGCTAGTGCCTAGCATGAAACACAGTAAATAGCAGAATTAGACTGCAGGGTAATGGTAGTGCCTGGGAGGAAACACAGGACATAGGAAATAGTGAACACATATAGACCACAGTGTACTGGTAGTGCCTAGGAAGAAACACAGTAAATAGTGAGCAGAAATACACTGCAGGGTAGTAGTAGTGCCTGGGAGGAGACACATGGGGCATAGGAAATAGTGAACACGAATAGAGCGTAGTGTACTGGTAGTGCCTAGAAAGAAACCCGGATGGCATAAATAGTGAGCAGAAATGGACTGCTGGACTGCAGTGTAGTGGTAGTGCCTAGGAAGAAACACACATGGGGCATAGTAAATAGTGAGCAGAATTAGACTGCAGGGTAATGGTAGTGTCTGGGAGGAGACACATGGGGTATAGCAAATAGTGAGCAGAAACAGAGAGAGAGAGAGGGGGAGGGAGGGGCACAGGCATTGCACTTGGGCAGAGGTAGGCTGGCAGAAAGAGGTGGCAAGCAGTGCTACAAGCAGGCAGGCAACCAGAGAGAGCTTGTCAGGCCATGAGAACCTGGCAGCTTGGCATGCAATTTGACAGCCTTTAGTCAGGCTGGAAAACAGGCAGCAAGGCAGAAACAGGGACGCAGGCAGAATGGCTTGCAGAGGCATAGAGGTGGGCAGAGACAGCCCGAAGGATGCAGGCAGAGAGGGACAGGCTGACATGCAGTAGCAGGCAGAGGTTGACAGGTGAAGGCAGACAAGCAGGCAGGGGTCACGGAGGTAGGCAGGCAAAACTAGAAGCAAAGCTCCCTGATGATGGCTGTGTATGAGGCGAAACATGTTGGAGATAAAGTGATATAAAGTAGGAGGGTGTATGTACCCTAGTTGTGTATTTAGTGTGAGTTTAATAAGCAGGAATTTGTGTTTTTGAAAGTACTGTAGTTTCTATGCACACTTCAGGGCAACTTGCTGCTAAGCATCATCAGGAACTCCCTATGCTGGACATACAGGTCAAGGAGAGGATGTGATTTGTACGTCTAGCATAGGGAGTTCATGATGATGGTGAGCAGCAAGTCATGGCTATTCGCAACCTGCTGCTAGCCACCATCAGGAGCTCCCTATGCTGGAAGTACAAGTCACATCCTCTCCTTGAGAGGATGTGACTTGTACTTCCAGCATAGGGAGCTCCTAGTGATGGTTAGCAGCAAGTCACTACTATTAGTGTGGGTGTAAATTACAAATTTCAGAAATGTTCTTGCATTTGGGGAGAACACTCAGTGAAGCATGTAAAGTCTTCACACTGGGGAGGATATGGCTGGGTGCTGTGAAATTTTTAACGTTTCGAGATAGTGTGCAGCACAAACTTCAAATTTTAACAAAAAGAAAAATACTATAGTATGTTGAGTTACTTCTTTATTATTTAATTACTTATGTATACACTTATTTAATTACTTATTTACTTACTTTAATGACAACCACTCCCTCATCCGCCTCTCTCTGTCTCTCTCACACACACACACACACACACACACACACACACACACACAATTCACATATAACTTTATTTCTCTCTTCATTCTCTTCTCTTATACTGCAACATAAGTGCAATATGAAGTGCAAACACATCTGTTTCAACCACCAGCATCTCTGAAACTGATGATATGTGTTTTCTGTTTGCAGATTGTGGGGAGCAGTGCATCATAAAAAATAGCCAGCAGAGTTCCATTCTACCAGCACCAAGGACAGCACGCGGTGAGTCTTCATCAGTCATGTATAATATTTAATGCTGCTGCTTCTTAACTTCCCTCAAATACAACACACAATTGTATACTTGAAGCTCATGTTATTGTCCAGGCATTACAAGTATCCTGTGGATGGACACAATGAACACAATAACACTGAAGTATTCAATTGTATCACTAAAGTTGTGTGTTGTATATATGTATACATTCGTAAGAGCAATAACATTTGTTGTAGTAAATGCTTCTCTGTAGGGGTCGAACCATGTGAAGTGAATGTGAAAAAAAGGAACATTGGCTAAAGAATAGCAGACCGTCAAGGAAGTAGAATATAGGTTATGGGCATAGTAAATAGTGAGCAGAAATAGACTGCAGGGTAGTGATAGTGCCAGGGAGGAAACACACAGGGCACAGTAAATACTGAACACAAGTAGACTGCAGTGTAGTGGTAGTGCCTGGGAGGGAACACAGAGGGCACAGTAAATACTGAACAACCATCATCAGGAACTCCCTGTGTTGGAGGTACAAGTGACATCCTCTCCTTGAGAGGATATAACTTGTGCGTCCAGCATAGGCGTTCATGATGATGGTTTGCAGCAAGTCATGGCTATTAGCAACTTGCTGCCAGCCACCACCAGGAATTCCCTGTGTTGGAGGTGCAAGTCGTATCCTCTCCTTGAGAGGATACGACTTGTACCTCCAGCATAGGGAGCTCCTGATGATGGTTAGCAGCAAGCCACTGCTATTAGTCGGGGTGTAAATTACAAATTTCAGAAATGTTCTTTGCACATGGGGAGAACACTCAGTGAAGCAT
>BLKM01000900.1:2776041-2979334 GCA_013340265.1 Coptotermes formosanus
TACCACTACACTGCCGTCTCCTTGTGTTCAGTATTTAATGTGCCCTCTGTGTTCCTTCCCAGGCATTACCAGTACCCTGCAGTTTTTGTTCAGTATTCAGTGTGACATGTGTGTTCCTTCCCTGGCATTACCACTACAATGCACTCTTCTTGTGTTCAGTATTTACTGTGCCCTCCCTGTTTCTTCCCAGGCACTACCACTACACTGAAGTTTGTGTTCGGTATTTACCGTGTACTCTGTGTTCCTTTCCAGGCATTACCAGTACACTACAGTCTCCTTGTGTTGACTATTTAACGTGCCCTCTCTGTTCCTTCCCAGTCACTACCACCAGACTGCACTCTTCTTGTGTTCAGTATTTAATGTGCCCTCCCTGTTTCTTCCCAGGCACTACCACTACACTGCAGTTTATTTGTGTTCAGTATTTACCGTGTACTCTGTGTTCCTTCCCAGGCACTACCAGTACCCTGCAGTTTTTGTTCAGTATTCAGTGTGACGTCTGTGTTCCTTCCCAGGCACTACTACTACACTGCATTCTTCTTCTGTTCAGTATTTACTGTGCCCTCTGTGTTCCTTCCCAGGCACTACACGTATATTGAAGTCTAATTGTGCTAAGTATTTAGAGTGCCTTCCTTGTTCCTTCCCAGGCACTACCACTAAACTGCAGTCTGTCTGTGTTCAGTATTTACAGTGCCCTCCTCATTCCTTCCCAGGCACTACCACTTAACTACAGTTTGTGTTTAGAATTTACTGTGCCCTCCTTGTTCCTACCGAGGCGCTACCAGTACACCGTAGTCTATTTGAGTTGAGTATTCACTGTGCCCTCTCTGTTCCTTCCCAGTCACTACCACCACACTGCACTCTTCTTGTGTTCAGTATTTACTGTGCCCTCCCTGTTTCTTCCCAGGCACTACCACTGCACTGCAGTTTAATTTGTGTTCAGTATTTACCGTGTACTCTGTGTTCCTTCCCAGGCACTACCACTACACTGCAGTCTTCTTGTGTTCAGTATGCCTGCATGCATTCCTGCCTGCCTCTCTGCCCTGCAGCTGCTTTCCTCTCTCTGCCTCCCTTCCTGTGCTATTCTGCCTCTCCCTGCTTGCTTTCTTGCCTTCCTTTCCCTCCCTGCTTCCTGAGCCTCTGCATGCTTGAACCTACCTGTGTCTGCCTGCCTCCTCCTGTTACCTCCCAGTACCTATCACCATGCTTGCTTCTCTGCATTCCTGTGTGCATATCTTTTTACCTTATTCCCTCCCTGCTCATCTGCCTATACTCCTGTGTAACTGCACCTGCCTGTATGGCTGCTCTCTACCTGCTTCCCTGCGTGCCTGTATGTCCTGCCTGCCTCTCTCCGCCCGCTTGTCTCTGTCTCTAGATGACTGAATGCTTCTTCCTGCCACATTGCCTCTGTCTGCTTGTCTCTTCTTCCCTGCCCACAGCCCGTTTCCTCTCTGCCTGCATGTTTCTGCCCACCTGTCTGCTTTTCTACTTCTGCCTGCCTGCCTCCCTCTTCAGCCCTGCCACTGCCAGCCACTGCCTTCGTCCTGCCCACATGCCAGTGTCAATGGTTGCTTGCATACCTAACCTGCCTACCGCTACCTGCCTGCTTCTGTTTATGTACCCCCCCTCTGTCTGGCTGCCTGTCTCACAGCATTTCAGTTCCTACCCCTGCCTGCCCCTCAATCTGCCTACCACTGCCTCTTCTTGCCTGCATGCCTTCTGGCTTAACCTGCCTGCCTGCCAGCCTCTTCCTGCCTTCTTCTGTTTTTCCTGCATCAGTCTGCCTGCCTACCCCTGCATGACTCTGTCTGGCTAGAATGATTCTGCCTACCTGTACCCACACTGGCGTCCTAGACTGCCTGCTATTTTCTGCCTCTGCCTCCCTGTTCCTGCATGGTTGCCTCAACCCGTCTGCCCCCGATTGCCTGTCATCTTGTGTATCTACTTCCCTGCCTCTGTTAGCTGCTTCTACCTGCCTGCACTTTCTCCTATATTTGTATCCCTCATGATGGCATGGTATGATTCAAAACATATCAGATATAGTGTAATATATAATTGCAACATGTATGTATCCTAATTAAGTGTATTTATGTCTACTATAATAAACAGTCACCAAATACACTATCAATGCAAAACATTAAAAAAGACTCTTTTAAATTCTATTTCTTACGCATATAAATCACAGAATCCTCCCTCCACGGCATTATCATTACCCTGTAGTATATTTGTGTTCACTATTAACTGCGTTCTATGTGTTTCTTCCCAACCACTACCGGTACAATGCAGTCTCTTTTGTGTTCAGTATTTAGTGTGCGCTATGTTCCATCCTAGTGACTACCACTACAATTCAGTCTTCATGTGTTCAGTATTTACTGTGCCCCCGTGTTCCTTCCCAGAAACTACCAGTATACTGCAGTCTTCTTGTGTTCAGTATTTAATGTGCCTTCCGTGTTCCTTCCCAGGCACTACCAGTATGCTGCAGTCTATTTGGGTTCAGTATTTACTGTGCCCTCCCTGTTCCTTCCCAGGCACTACCACTACACTGCAGTCTGCTTGTGTTCAGTACGTACTGTGCCCTCCCTGTTCCTTCCCAGGCACTACCACTACCCTGCAGTCTACCTGTGTTCAGTACATTCTTTGCCCTCTGTGTTCATTCCCAGGCACTACCACTACACAGCAGTCTATTTGTGTTCAGTATTTACTGTGCCCTCTGTGTTTCTTCCCAGTCACTAGCAGTGCATTGCAGTCTATTTGTGTTCAGAATTTATTGTGCCCTCTGTGTTTCTTCCCAGTCACTACCAGCATATTGCAGTCTAATTGTGCTCTGTATTTACTATGCTGTCTGAGTTCCTTCCCAGGCTCTACCAGTACACTGCAGTCTCCTTGTGTTCAGTATTCACTGTGCCCTCTGGGTTCCTTGCCAGGCACTACCACTACATTGCAGTCTACTTGTGTTCAGTATTTACTGCGCCGTCAGTGTTCCTTCCCAGTCACTACCAGTACACTGCAGCCTTATTTGTTTAGTATGTACTGTGCCCTGTGTGTTCCTTCCAAGCCACTACCAGTACACTGTAGTCTATTTGTGTTCACTATTTACTGTGCCCTCTCTCTTCTTTCCCAGGCACTACCACTACACTGCAGTCTGTTTGTGTTCAGTATTTACTGTGCCCTCCCTGTTCCTTAGCAGGCACTACCATTACACTGCAGTCTATTTGTGTTCAGTATTTACTGTGCCTTGTGTTCTGTCCCAGTCACTACCAGTACACTGCAGCCTTCTTTTGTTCAGTATGTACTGCGCCCTGTATGTTCCTTCCCACGCACTACCAGTATACTGCAGTCTATTTGTGTTCACTATTTACTGTGTTTCTTCCTAGGCACTACCAGTACACTGTGGTCTATTTGTGTTCACTATTTCCTATGCCCCATGTCTCCTCCCAGGCACTACCAGTATACTGCAGTCTATTTGTGTTCACTATTTACTGTGTTTCTTCCTAGGCACTACCAGTACACTGCGGTCTATTTATGTTCACTATTTCCTATGCCCCATGTCTCCTCCTGCCATTACCTTGCAGTCTACTTCTGCTCACTATTGACTATGCCCCCCCTGTTTCTTCCCAGGCACTACCAGTACACTGCAGTCTAATTCTGCTTACTATTTTCTATACCCTGTGTGTTTCCGCCCAGGCACTACCATTACCCTCCAGCATATTTCTGCTCACTATTTACTATGCCCTCTGTTTTTCTTCCTAGGCACTACCCATACACTGCAGTCTCTTCATGTTTCCTATTTCCTATGTCCCGTGGGTTTCCTTCCTTGCAGTACTAAGTGTTCGAATATGTGATTTGTGTTTTTGATTCATCCAAATAGTATAAATCTCATTCATAAAGGTAGTGCTAGGCTTTGTGTGAGTGTTAAGTGACGTGTTCTGGTGAAGACGTATGGGAATAATCCTAGGAAGTTGTTTATTAGGATTATGAGGAATAGTGAATTGAAAATGAATGAGTTTTACTACGCCCTCTTGTGTTTCTTCTTAGGCACTACCAGTATACTGTGGTCTATTCATGTTCACTATTTTCTATGCCCTGTGTGTTTCCTCCCAGGCACTACCATTAAAACCTTTCACTACCAATCTATACTACAGGAAGCACAATCAAAACCAGTATCATGTTTACATATCACTAACATTAACCAGTGCTCAACTAGTATTTTATGCTTTCCCCCAGGCACTTGCCTGCCTACTTGTCTGCTGCCTGCCAAGCTGCCTGCATCAACTGCATGGCTGTCCCTCTGCTCTTCTACACTGCTTACCTGCCAGCATCCAAGCCTGCCTTTCCCTGCCTCCTTACTACACTGTTTCATGCCTGTGTGTACCTGCTTGCTTGCCCTTGCCTGCCTCTGCTTGCTGCTTTACCTGCCTGTTTCTTCTTCCCTGCTTGCCTTTGCCTGCCAAATTTATCCTGACTGCCTCTTCCTGCCTGCCTATGCCTGACCCTGCCTTCATACCTAGTTGTCTGCTCCTGTCTGCATGGCAGCATGCCTGTCTGCCTGCTTCTGGCTGTGGCTGCTTGGCTGCCTGCCTGCTTTCCTGCTTGCCTAGATGCCTTTTCTGGTCTGTTCTAGCTAGCCTGTCTGTCTGCCGGCCCGGCTCTGCTTCTTTGCTTGTTTTTACCTGCATGCATTCCTGCCTTCTTTTCTGCCAGCCTGCTTTTGCATGCCTGCCTTTCTTCCTGTATGCCTGTTCCTGCCTGCCTACCACCTGCTTGCCTATCTTCCTCAGCTGGCGTGCCTCTTTCTTCCACCTGTCCCTGCCACCCTACATTTCCTGACTGCCTGCCTGTCTGCCTGCCTCTATGCCTACCTACATGACTACTTGCATCTGATTCAGCCTGTGTGTCTCAACCTGCTTGCCTGCCTGCCTCTCCTGCCCGCGTGGCTGAACCTGCCTGCCTGCTTCTTTGTCTGTGCCACTGCCAGTCTGTCTGTCTCCCTCTGCCTGGCAGCTTCTGCCTGCCGGCCACCACCTTCATCCATGCCTGCCTGTGTATCAGCATCAATGATTGCTTGCCTGCCTGCCTACCTTTCCCTGACTACATCTATCTTTGCTTGCTTTAGTTGCCCACTTCCCTCTGCCAGCCTGCTTGCTTTCCTCTGTTTAGTTGCCTGTCTCCCTACCTTTGCGTGCCAGCTTCTGCCTTCATGCCTCGGTATACATTCCTGCCTCAGCCTGTCTGTCTCTCCCTGCCTCCCCCAGCATGAATGCCTCTGCCTAGAATGCATCTGCTTCCCTCCTACATATACTTCGGCATCCGTGCTAGACTCTGCCTGCGAGCATAGCCTGCCTACCACTGCCTGAGGTTTGCCTGTGTTTACTTGCACACCTCTAACTTGCTTCTCTCTGTGAGCCTCTGCCTGCCTGCCTCCATTCCTTCGCCCTGCTTCTGTGTGCGTGTGCTTACCTCCCTGTCTGTACTACCCCATCTTTTTTGCCTGCCTAACTGCCTCTGTCTGCCTGTACTGCCTGCTTCTTTCTGCCTCTGCCCGAATCTTTGCCTGCATGCCTACCTGCCTCAGCTGGCACCACTTTCCTGACTGCCTGCCTCTATGCCTACCTGTCCTTGCTTTGCTGCTTGTGGGCATGCTTGTATGCCTGCTTCAAAGCTCCTGCCTGCCTGCATTCCTGCATGTAAGACTCGCTGCCTGTGCCTCCCTCTGCCCGCTTGCAAGTGCTTCCCTGCTTCAGCCTGCGTGACTCAACCTGCTTGCGTATCTACCTCTGTGCAGCTGCCTGCCTAATGCCTGTGCCCTCATACCTGCTTGCCTGCCTGCCTACCTGGCACTGCCTGCCTGCCTCCCTGTGCTACCTGCCACTGCCTGCCTGCCTCTCTTCCTGCCTGCTTCTGCTTACCTGCCTGCCTGACGGCATGCCTGCTGCCTTCTCCTACCTGGCTGTCTCCCTCTGCCTGGCAGCTTCTGCCTCCCGGCCTACCTTTCTCTGACTACCTCTATCTTTGCCTGCTTCTGTCCATTGGCTTGCCTATCTCTGCCTGCTTACCTTCCTACCTGCCTCTGCTTCCCTCCTTCAGTTGCCCACTTCCCTTTGCCTGCCTTCCTTTACCTTTGCCTCATTCCGCTTGCCTGCTTGCTTGCCTCTGTTTGGCTGACTGTCTCCCTGCCTGAGCGTCTGCCTGTCTCTCCTTACCTCCTCCAGCATGAACGCCTCTGCCTAGAATGCATCTGCTTCCCTCCCTGAATATACCTCTGCCTGCCTGTGATGCGGCCTGCCTATCTGCGTACCACTGCCTCTGTAGCACATGTCTGCCCCTTCCTACATACTGATTGCCTGAATCTGCCTAACTCTACCCCAGCCTGCTTACCTCTGCTCCTGCCTGCCTCCTGCCTCTGCATGTTTGCCTCTCCTGTCTGCCCCATAATCTGCCTGCCACTGCCTTTGCATTCCTGCATATGCTGTCTGCCTCAGTGTTACTATGTTTACCATGCCTACCCACAGAATGATAGATTAGTAGTAATGCCTGGCCAATAACATGAGCTGTCAGTATACAACTGTGTGTCATATGTGAAGCAAGATAAGGAACACTAAAAATTATATATGACTCATGAGGACTCACCAAATGTTGTACTTGGTGCTGGGAGAACGAAACTCTGCTGTCCATTTGGTATGATGTACCGCTCCTCGCAACCTGCAAAAAAAGAAAAAAATCAGTTGAAAAAGATGACCGTGCATATCATATTGCTTTCAAATTGTGACAAAGATCTTCATTATTGACTGACTTCAAAAAAACTTGCATTGTTACCAGCTCATGCACAGTGAGTGCTAGGTGTGATGTCTCAGTTATGTCACAGCAATGGAAAGCAAGATGCAGACAAAAAACTACTTCAGCCTCCAAGGTCAGCACCCTTCATTATTGACCGACTTCAACAAAACTTGCACTGTTTGTAATGCATTTGCTGGAGGGCTATGTGTGATGTTTTACTTACCTCACTGAAATGGAAGGCAAGATACAGACGAAAAACTACTTCAGCCTCCAAGTAAAGTGCCCTTCATTACCGACTGACTTCAAACAAAATTGCACTGCTTGTAGCGCATACATGTTGAGAACTAGGTGCAATGTTTTGGTTATCTCACTGCAATGGAGGGCGAGATACAGACAAAAAACTACACTGCAATTTATTTCTGCTGACTATTGATTACGTCATGTGTATTTCCTCCCAGGCACTACCATTACACAGCTGTCTACCCCTACTCACTGTGTACTGTGGCCTTTGTGTTTCCTCCCAGGCACAACCATTATGCTGGAGTCTATTTGTCATCACTAATTACTCTGCCCTGTGTGTTTCCTTATAGGCATTACAGGGCTTACAGTATTTTAAATTCTGTCCAGATACTCCTGTTGCCACTAATCTGTGCAATATGCAATACAGTTCTTACAAAAAGAAATTTGTAACAAGTGTATTAGCCAGTGAACATGTAAGATTCAAGAAAAACTACCCAATTCTTAACTTACAGGCAATGTGTCACACAACTGGCAATCTGTCTTATGCTACACACCTCTGATACACAGGCACCTCATTAGTGGTTACACAGAGAGATGAGGGAAATGATCTGTGTCCCCAGACAACAGAGCCTTAACATCCATCAGTCAGGTTGCACTGGATGGGGCAGTGGGTCCACTGGGCACTCATCCTGGTCTTAAGATGATAAGCTCCTCAAGACAGGTGTACACTCGGATTTCCTGGATGCTCCTCAGTGTCAGTCAGCCAAAACCACAAGATTCTAAAACATTTAGAATACACATTATTCACTGATGTGTCTCTACAACTGTAGGCAATAAGGCATACATACCTGACATTCACAATTCAATCTTTTCAACCCTGGAGGTGGATGCAGCATGCCACCCCTGAAAATGTCTATTCAATTTTGTCCCAATGCCACACTCAAAAGCATTTACAATGAAGTAAAAGACTTACAAACAAAATTACATAATCTGCAATCATATCTGAACCCGGTGTGTACCTGTATCAACAGTCACTAGCAGGTCAGGGAATGAACAACCATTACCGCTCCAAGCAAACTTACCTCCCACCCAGAAGCTCACAGGGTAGTGCTGGCTACTGAAGTGGCAACAAATCATGATCGCCTTGTTTGTAAGTGTATTCCTATAATGTGCAAATGAAGGACGAAGCTGATGATGCACTGAGTTTCAGTTTCCTAATGCCACACCTTGCAACTCCTGACATGACACACACCTTGACTGGATGGCCTATCCATTATAGATGACATGCACGATGGAGGTGAACTTCCTACATCTTGTGAGATCTGACAGCCTAATGAAGATCACAGCCTTCTGGTGTGACACTGTGTAGTCTAGCAGAGAGGTATCAGTGTTCAAGAGACACTTTCTGCTACCATCAGGGTATGAGATGAAGGCAGCAGGCTCCTATGTGATGATACCTCTGCGGGACCATACAGTGTCACATTACAGAACATAATCATCTTCATGCATGTTTCTTCCAGACTCCAATCCCAGTGGGCTCCCACAAGAGGATGTGCAGAGGCCACAAACGCAGTCTCATTCGTCATCACTTGGAATGGCATCCTGTCACTGCTGCCAGTAAAAATACTGTACATTATTTTCAGCTCTTAATGGCAGTTGTTCTTAAAATGATGGTCACCTGAACAAAACTAAGTCACTCTGAAGATGGTGACAGTGTTTCTCTCAAAAGGCAGCTATGCTGCATAAGAACCAGAAGATTACAATCACCTGAACAACCTGCTAACATCAAACACTATTTGTAAGTAAGGCTATCCCTGTGCTGAATGAAGCATCAAGCCATGAATGTACAAGGGGGACTAGCAGCGTAAGGCTGAATATATTCTTAATATTGGCACCAGACACAAGTTGTTGCCTTCACACCCCTCCCACTTTAGCCCATGTACTGACTCAACATGAAATTGGGTAAGCTGCGGAGCCTGTCTCGATGTTCTTCTCTAGCTACTGCTGTTGCCAATAATCCAAGGAATGTTAAAGGCAAAATTCAAGAAAAACCACCTGATTCTGAATTTCCAGGCAATGTGTCAAACAACTGGCAACTCTGTCTTATGATACACACCTCTGATACAGAGACACCTCATTGGTGGTTACACACAGAGATGAAGAAATGATCTGCGTACCCAGACAACAGGGTCTAACATCCTTTAGTGAAACTGGAATGGATGGGGCAGTGGGTCCACTGGGCACTCCTGTCCTGGTCTTAAGATGATACACTCTTCAAGACAGGTGCACACTGGGACTTCTTGGAAACTCCTCACTCAGTCAGTCAGCCAAAACCACAAGACTCTAAAACATTTACAATACACATTGTTCACTGATGTGTCTCCATGACTTTAGACAATAATGCATACATATCTGACATTCACAATTCAATCTTTTCAACCCTGGAGGCAGATGCTGCATGCCACCCCCCCCAGAAAGTCTATTCAATTTTATCCCATTGTCAAGCTTAAAAGCATTTACAATGAAATAAAAGTCTTAACAAACAAATTACACAGTCTGCAATCATATTTTAACCCAATGTGTGTCTGTATCAACAATCAGTAGCAGATCGGGCAATGAACCACCATTACTGCTGCAAGCCACCTTACCCCCTCACCCAAAAGCTCACAGGTTTTTACTGGCTACTGATGTGGCAACAAGTCATGATCGCCTTGTTTGTAAGCATATTTATATAGTGTCCAAATTAATGACGAACCTGATTATACACTGAAGTTTCAGTTTCCTAGCATCACACATCACAACTCCTGACATGACACACACCTTGCTGGACGGTCCATCCATTATAGACGATGTGCATGATGGAGGTGAACTTCCTGCATCTTGTGAGATCTGACAGTCTAATGAAGATCACAGCCTTCTGGTGTGACACTGTGTAGTCTGGCAGACAGGTATTAGTGTTCCAGAGACACTTTTTGCCACCCTCAAGGTAAGAGATGAAGGCAGCAGGCTCCTATCTAATGACATCTCTCTGCCAGGCTACACAGTATTCCAGGCTGCCAGATAATCATCTTCATGCATCTCTCTTCCTGACTCCGATCCCAGTCGGCTCCCAGACGACGTGCAAAGGCAATGACTGCAGTTTCATTCTTTGTCAGAAGTAATAGCACCTTGTCAGTGCCCCCTGCAAACAGAAAGTATGTTACTTTCAGGTCTTAATGGTAGTTGCTAAAATTATGGTCATTTGAACTCAATTAAGTCACCCTGAATACTGCAGCAGTACGTTTCACCCAAACATCAGAATAAACCATGTGTAAAAACCTGTGTAAAAACCAGAAGATGAACATCACTTGAAGAACTTGTTGACATGAAGGGATCCTTGTATGGTAGGCCATTATATTTAAAAGTGAAGTTAATGAGAAACTTATACAATTCATGACCATAAAGGAGACACTGAAACTCCATGTTGCAGTCTCTTATCAGGTTTTCCTGCCTGCACAACCTGGTACTTGCCACTTGTCATACTGATATCCCTATGTGATTTTGAACATGTGGAGCCAAACAAGAGAAATGGGTTTTTATTCTGTTGCCACCATGCGGATGGTTCCTGCTGTGACAGCTAGCAGGTTCCCTCAAATATCATTCACACACAGTGACAGGTTTTCTTAGAGACCTGCTTGTGTTTAAATGTCTCAAACTTTGACCTCAATGAACATAATGCCTGTAGCTGAAGCCTCGGCATCAGTTCAGACTCCTCATGTGCAGCTGTCTGCAAAGTTACAGTTCTCACTTTGAATGATACTTCATGCCCAGTTACTGACACTGCTCTAAACCTGTGGTCTAAAACCGTCCCAATCATGCCTTCCTTTATAGTCTGTTATAAAAAATATGAAGAATGACACACACTTGCACAAAATATGCAAATAAAACTCCAAACCTGCCCTTTCTGTTACTTCTGCATGATTCAAGCATGAATGCCTTTCCATGAGGAGACATATTTTAACTAAAATAGCATCTCACATTTCCTTTGGAATCTCCTCAGTACTTTAAAGCATAAGCATTCCATATGCAAACTGCAATCACTTATACTGAAGCAATCCACTGATGATCCATCTGGAGGAACGGATTCTATCCTGAAGATGGCGGCAGTATATTCCCCTGAAATGTTGGTCAGTAGCTACCAGACTACACGGTCTCAAATACCTTAGGACTGTAACCTTCACAGACACCTCGAAGAGAACTTCGTATGTCACCGTTATCTGAGAACTATCAAAGTTTAAAACTGAAGACGGAGTGTTTGGAGATCAAGAACACTTGATATCTCACACGCCAAACATTATATGCGTGCCAGGTATGTTTTCACGCCTCAGAAACTAGGTGATGGTCTAAAGATTCTTATATTTACAGTTTTTTTGTAGTAATGTGTATGCCACAATATCACTGCTTTCTTTATACATTACAAAGATAATGACATCCATTTTCACAGGGGACAACAATAACCACAAAGCTGAGTGCCATGTACCACCTCACAATTTGTATATAGAACATGTATCACTTTTGGCGTGGTTATAAGGCCACCCCATGTTCCACATGACGCAACAGGACAACGTTTTTCCATATCCAAATAAATACAGTATACAGCCTACATGGCTACATGTGCACTAACACACCTAACATAACTCCAGCTCGGCAGCATGTAACCCACACTGACAGTCATTTCAATACCTACTTGGTACACCTTATCCGCACACAATTTTCAAACGTACTATCCACTAATGTCAAACATACCGCATAAAAGACAAAATATTAAACTTTAGCCTATTAAATGGCTTAAGACACACCCAGCCCACCTCACAACTTCACCGACATAATTACGATCCTTCGATTGAACTGCAGGTGAATCGTGCGTTGGTGTTTGAAACAAGGCAATGCCACGGGTTATCTAATAGCGCGATAACCGTTGAAAAGATGACATGGATCATATATGACGCTAATGCAGACTCCTTACCACGGGTTATCTCATCTGAAGTACATAACACTGACGACAGTTTAAATCCAAATAAATATTTGAACTCCGTGGAAACGTACAGTTACAACGCCACAAGCGGCGTCGCCTGCTTATGCAGCCGGCGTAACTCAGTGGCTTCTGGTGGTAACTTCTAGCACTATGGGACTTGACGTTGTTAAAGCAAACTTGAACCGTAGCATACCCTTTCGACCAGCCACTCCTGTCATAATCATGATGAAAAGACCGCAATCTTCGAAATTACTATAAACCAGACTTACGGGGGAATATACCTCATTAATTAACATTCTGTTTCTCCGAAATATTTCTGCTCAGATCAAAATGTCATGTAAAATAAAAACGTATATTTATTGCATATAACATGTACATAGTTCGCTTATACTAGAGACACTAGTGATACAAAGTATGGAAACTAGATTATTACGATTCAAAATTAGTGTCCCGGGTTATGGAACTATGTAGGCTCTCTGATGAGTACCACGGTTACGGTCACGACACGCTGCCTCCGTCTGCTGTACAGGTTTGGTTCAAAACGGTCAATAATAAAGGACATTTAATTCTTGACTAAAGTAGTTCTTCGTATCTGCCTGTCCTTATGAAGGCCACTTTACTCTTAAGACCGAAAGAGTTGCTTGACCCTATCACACCTCGTGTTGCAGCGGGGTGACTCACACATGATACGTGGCACTACCTCCCCATGAGACACAATCACTGTAAGCTTAGTCGAAATCGGGCTGTAAGGGAGGGCCCTCTACTCCAAGGACCGCAACGGGGTTTTCTCCCTATCTCGCCTCTTATTGCAGGGCGGTAACTCAAGCATCACAAGTGGCACTACCTCCCCATGCTCCACAACCAGTGCAAGTTTGGTCGAAATCGGGCAGTAATGAAGGTCACTTTACTCTTTAGAACGAAAAAGTTGCTTGACCCTATCACGACTCGTACTGCAGTGGGGTGACTCAAACATGACATGTGGCACTACCTCCTCATGAGACACAACCAATGTAAGCTTACTTGAAATCGGGAAGTAATGAAGGCCACTTTACTCCGAAGACCGAAACGGTTTCTTCTCCCTATCTTGCCTCGTATTGCAGCGGGGTGATTCAAACATGACATGTGGCACTACCTCCCCATGCGACACAAGTAAGGGAAGTTTCGTCAAAATCGGGCTGTAAGGAAGGGCCCTTTACTCTTCAAGCCTAAACAGTTTTTCGCCCCTATCTCGCCTCGCATTGAAGAGGGAAGTCTTAATATTCATACGTGGCACTCGTTCCCCATGCGCCACAACCAATGCAAGATTGGTCGAAATCGGGCGGTAAAGTAGGCCACTTTACTCTTGAGACCTAAACACCTTTATGTCCCTATTTCGCCTCTTGTTGCAGCAGGGTGACACAAATATCTCATATGGCATTACCTCACCATGCGCAATAATCAGGACTGCTTTGGTCAAAATCGGGCATTATCGAAGGGCACTTTACTCGATATGTCCAAACAGGTTTTCGTCCCTGTCTCACCTCGTATTACAGCGGCGTATCACAAACACCACACGCGGCACTCCCTCACAATGCTCCACAACCAGTGAAGTTTGGTCGAAATCGGGTAGTAATAAAGGCCACTTTACTCTTCAGAACGAAACATTTTTTGTCTGTATCTCGCCTCATACTTCAGCGGTTTGACACAAACATCACATGTTGCACTATCTACCAATGCCTCAAGCAGTGCAAGTTTCCTCGAAATCGGGCTGAAACTAAGGGCACATTACCCTGGAGGTTGAAAGACCTATTCATCTCTATGTAGCCTCGCATTGCAGTGGGGTGAAACAAACACCATACATAGCAGTCTCTTCCCCTGTTCCAAAGCCAGTGCATTTCGGTCGAAATCGGGCAGTATTAAAGGGCACATTACAATTGAGACCGTAAATTTTTGTCCCTACCTCGCCTCGTATTGCAGCGACGTGATTCAAACACGATATGTGACAATGCCTCCCCATGCGACACAAAGAGTGCATGTTTCGTCAAAATCGGGCTGTAAGAAAGGGTCCTTTAAGCGTGATGACTAAACAATTTTTCGTGCCTACCGCGCGTCACTTTCAAGGCAGATGAAATTATCTAGATACGTGGCACCCCCTCACCATGCGACACAACAAGAGCAAGTTTGGTCGAAATCCGTCAGTAACGAAGGGCACTTTACTCTTGAAGCCGAAACAGTTTTACGTCCGTATCTCCCCTCGCATTGCAGTGGGGTGACTGAAATATACCACATGGCACAAACTCCGCACGCGTTGTATCCACTGCATATTAGGTTGCAATGGGACGGTAATGAAATGCACTTTACACTTGAGGCCGAACAGTTTTTCGTCCTATCTCCCCACGCACTGCACAGGGGCAAGCGAAATATGTCACATGGCACACCCTGCAAATGGGTTACAAGCAGTGGAAGTTACGTTGACTTCGGTCAGTAATGAAGGGCACTTTACTCCTGAGGCTGAAACAGTTTTTGGACCCTATCACCCCTCGCATTACAGTTGGGTGAATGAAATATGCCACGTGGCACTCGCTGCGCATGCGTTACGTGCAGTGCAAGTTAGGTTGAAATCGTTAACTAATAAAGGGCACTTTAATAATGACGCCTAAACAGTTTTGGGGCTCCAATTCCTCTCCCATTCCAGTGGGGATAATGAATTATGCCACATGACAATCCCTCCGCATGCCTTACGTGCACTGCAAGTTAGGTTGAAATCGGTCAGTACTGAAGGGCACTTTACTCTTCAGGACGAAACAATTTTTCCACTGCATCACCCCTCGCATTGCAGTTGGGTGGCCGAAATATGCTGACACTCCCTGCGCATGCGCTACAAGCAGAGCAAGTTAGGTTGAAGTCGGTCGGTAATGAAGGACATTTTACTCTTGAGCACGAAACAGTTTTTCGCCGTATCTCCCCTACGATTGCAGTGGGGTTACAGTCATTCCACAAGGTACTCGCTGCCCATATGCTAAAAGCAATGCAACGTAGGATGAATACGGTCGGTAATGAAAGCCACTTTACTCTTGAGATCGAAACACTTTTTCGTCCATATCTCCCCTACGATTGCAGTGGGGTCACTCGGTAATACCACATGGTACACCCTTCGCATGCGCTACAAGCATTGCAACTTACGTTGAAGTCGGTTAGTAATGAAGGGCAATTTACTCTTGAGACCGCTAAAGTTTCTCCACCGTATCTCTCCCACAATTGCAGTGGGGTCACGGATTAATATCACATGGTACTCACTGCGCATGCGCCAGAACCAGTGCAAGATAGGTTGAAGCCGGTCAGTAATGAAGGGCACTTTACTCGTGACGTCGAAACAGTTTTTCTTCCTTATCTCCCACTGGATTGCAGTGGGGTCACTGAGTAATACCCAATCGTACTCCCTGCACATGGGCGTCAAACATTGCAAGATAGATTGAAGTCAGTCAGTAATGAAGGGAACTTTACTCGTGACGTCGAAACAGTTTTTCTTCCTTATCTCCCACTGGATTGCAGTGGGGTCACTGAATAATACCCAATCGTACTCCCTGCACATGGGCGTCAAACATTGCAAGATAGGTTGAAGTCGGTCAGTAATGAAGGGCACTTTACTCGTGACGTCGAAACAGTTTTTCTTCCTTATCTCCCACTGGATTGCAGTGGGGTCACTGAGTAATACCCAATCGTACTCCCTGCACATGGGCGTCAAACATTGCAAGATAGGTTGAAGTCGGTCAGTAATGAAGGGCACTTTACTCGTGACGTCGAAACAGTTTTTCTTCCTTATCTCCCACTGGATTGCAGTGGGGTCACTGAGTAATACCCAATCGTACTCCCTGCACATGGGCGTCAAACATTGCAAGATAGGTTGAAGTCGGTCAGTAATGAAGGGAACTTTCCTCTTCAAACCGGGAGAATTTTCGTCCGTATCTACCCTAGGCTTGCAGTGGAGTCACTGAGTAATACCACATGGTACTCACTGACCATGTGCTACAAGGAGTGGAGGTTAGGTTGAAATCGCTTAGTAATACAGGGCACTTTACTCTTGAGGTCGAACCAGTTTTTCGTCCGTATTTCCCCTAGGATTGCAGTGGGGTCCCTGAGTAATACCACATGACACGTCCTTCGCAGGCGCTAGAAACACTGCAAGTTAAGTTGAAGTCGGTCAGTAACGAAGGGCACTTTACTCTTGAGGTCGAAACACTTTTTCGTCCGTATCCCCTCTACGATTGCAGTGGGGTCACTGGGTAACACCAAATGGTAGTCCCTGCGCATGCGCAACAAGCAGTGCAACGTAGGTTGAATGCGGTCAGTAAAGAAGGGCACTTTCCTCTGCAGGTCGAAACAGTTTTTAGTCCGTATCTCCCCTCGCATTGCAGTGGGGCAACTAAAATATGTGACATGGCATTCCATGCGCATGCGCTCAAAGCAGTGCAAGTTACGTTGAAGTCGGCCAGTAATGAAAGCCACTTTACTCTTGACGGTGAAAGACTATTTCGTCCATATCTCCAGTCGCACTGACGTTGGGTGACTGAAATATGCTATGTCGCACAGTTATGTTGAAGTTGAACAGTGCAAGTTATGTTTAAACTGATCACCAATTGAGGACACTTTACTCTTGAGGACGAAAGAGTTTCTCGACCTATCTCCGCTCCCGTTGCTGATGGGTGAATGAAATAGGCCAGATGGCACTAGCTGCGCATGCGTTAGTTGCAGTGAAAATTAGGTTGAAGTCGGTCAATAATGATGGGCACTTCACTCTTGACACCGAAACAGTTTTACGTCCGTATCTCCCCTCGCATTGCAGTGGGAGTAAGTTTGACGTCCGTCAGTAATGAACGGCACTTTACTCTGGACGCGCAAACAGTTCTTCGACAGTATCTCCGCTCCCATTGCACTAGGATGTCTAAAATATGCCATATAGCACAACCTGCGCATGCGTTACATGCAGTGAAATTTAGGTTGAAGTTGGTCAGTAATAAAGGGCACTTTACTCATGAGGCCGAAAGAGTTTTTCGTACATATCACACCAGGCATTGCAGCTGGGTGACTAAAATATGCCACATCGCACTCCTTGCACATGCGTTACGTGTAGAGCAAGTTAGGTTGAAATCGGTCAGTAATGAAGGGGACTTTGCTCTTGAGGCCGAAACTTTTTCTACCGTATCTCCGCTCGCATTGAATTGGGGTGACTGAAATATGCCACGTGGAACTCCCTGCGCATGCGTTACTTGCAGTGAAAGTTAGGTTGAAATCGGTCAGTAATAAAGGGCACTTTACTCTTGGGACCGAAAGAGTTTTTCGTTCGCATCTCTCCTCGCATTGCAGTGGGGTGAGCGAAATATGCTACATGGCACCCCCTGGGCATTCGTTACGTGTGATGCAAGTTAGGTTGACATCGGTCAGTAATGAAGGGCACTTTACTGTTTTGGCTGACGAATTTTTTTCGGTTGTATCTCCCATCGCTTTCCAGAAGGGTTACTGAAATATGACACATGGCACTCCCCGCGCATGCGCTATAATCGATGCAATTTAGATTTTCATCGGTCAGTAATGAAGGGCAATTTACTCTTGAGGCCGAAACTGTTTCCCGCCCGTATCTCCCCTGGCATTACAGTGGGGTGACTGAAATATACCACACGGTACACACTGCGCATGTATTACGTGCAGTGGATGTTAGGTTGAAATGGGACAGTAGTGAAGGGAACTTTACTCTTGAGGTCGAACAGTTTTTCGTCCGTATGTCCCAACACATTTCAGTGGTGTGAGCGTAATATGGCACATGGCACTCCGTGCGCATGCGCTACAAACAGTGGATGTTAGGTTGAATTCGCCCGCAATGAAGGGCAAGTTACTGCTGAGGCCGAAGAGGTTTTTCTTCTGTATTTCCCCTGGCATTGCAGTGGGGTGAGTGAAATATGCCACATTCCACTCCCTTCGCATGCGTTAGGTGCAGTTAGTGTCAGATTAAAATCGGTCAGTAATGAAGGGCACTTTACTCTAGACGACGAAAGACTTTTTCGTCCCTATCTCCCAACACACCGCTATGCGGTGACTGAAATGTGCCACATGACACTATTTGCGCATGCGCCACAAGCAGAGCAAGTAAGGTTGACGTTGGTCAGTAATGAACAGCATTTTACTCTTGACGCCGAAACAGTTTTTCGTCCCTATCTCCCACCACATTGCAGTGCGTTAACTGAAATATACCACATGACACTACCTGCGCTTGCGCTACAAGCAG
This sequence comes from Coptotermes formosanus, assembly GCA_013340265.1. NCBI lineage: Eukaryota > Metazoa > Arthropoda > Insecta > Blattodea > Rhinotermitidae > Coptotermes > Coptotermes formosanus. The sequence goes on from BLKM01000900.1 coordinate 2,794,326, forward strand.
TGCAAGTGAGGTTGACGTCAGTCGGTAATGAAGGCCACGTTACTCTTGAGGCCGAAACAGTTTTTCGACCTATCTCCGCTCGCATTGCAGTGGGGTGACTGAAATATGCCATATGGCACTCCCTGCGCATGCGTTACTTGCAGTGAAAGTTAGGTTGAAGTCGGTGAGAAATAAGCGCTACTTTACTCACGAAGCCAAAACAGTTTTTCCTACTAATGTCTCCTCGCATCGAAGTGGCGTGACTGAAATATTCCACATGGCACTTGGTACGCATGCGTTACGTGCAGTACAAGGCAGGTTGAAATCGGTCAGTAATGAAGGGCAGTTTAGTTTTGAGGGTGAAACACTTTTTCGGCTGCATCTACCCCCCCCCCCCGCCCTTTTTTGCAAAGGGGTTACTGGAATATGCCACCTTGCATTCCCTGCGCATGGGCTATAAGCAATACAACTTACGTTGACGTCGGTCGGTAATGAATGGCACTTCACTCTTGAGGCCGAAACAATTTTTCGTCCTATCTCCCCTCGCACTGCATTGTGGTGAATGAAATATATCTCGTGGCACACACTGCGCATGCGTTACGTGCAGTGCAAGTTAGGTTGAGATCGGTCAGCAGTGAAGAGCACTTTACTCTTGACGCCGAAATAATTTTTTGTCCTATCTCCCCTCGCATTACAATGGGGTGACTGAAATATGCCACAGGGCACTCCATGCGCATGCGTTACTTGCAGTGAAAATTAGGTTGAAGTCGGTCAATAATTAAGGGCACTTTACCCTAGAGGCTGAAACAATTTTGCGTCCCCAACTCCCCTCGCATTTCAGTGGGGTGAGAAATATACCACGTGACACTCCCTGCGCATGCGCTACAAGCAGTGGAAGTTACGTTGAAGTGAGTAAGTAATGCAGGGCACTTTACTCTTGTGGCCTTAACAGTTTTCTGTCCTTATCTCCCCTCGCATTGCATTGGGGTGACTGAAGTATGCTACATTGCACTCCCTGCGCATGCGTTACGTGTGGTGCAAGTTAGATTGAAATCGTTCAGTAATGCAGGGCACTTTACTCTTCAGGACGAAACAATTTTTCGTCCCTATCTCCCCGCGCATTGCAGTGGGGTGACTGAAATAAAACACATCAACATTCCTTGTGCATGCGCTAGAAACAGTGCACGTAAGGTTGACGTCGGTGATAATGAAGGCTACGTTAATCTTGAGGCTGAAACAGTTTTTCGACCGTATCTCCGCTCGTATTGCAGTGGGGAGACTGAAATATACCACGCCACTCCCTGCACATGCGTTATGTGCAATGCAAGTTGGTCGAAATTCGTCAGTAACAAAGGGCACTTTTCTCATGTGGCCGAAACAGTTGTTTGTCTCTATCTCGACTACCACTGGATCGGGACGATTCAAACATCACATGTTGCACTCCCTGAACAGGCACTACAATCAACGCACGTTTGGTCGAAATCGGTCAGTAAAGAAGGGTAATTTACTGTAGCGGTTCAACAGTTTTTTGTCCCATTCTATACTACCCTTACATCGGGGCGATTCAAACATCATATGTTGCACTCCCTGAACAGGCACTACAATCAACGCACATTTGGTCGAAATCGGTCAGTAAAGAAGGGTAATTTACTGTAGTGGTTCAACATTTTTTCGTCCCATTCTGTACTACCCTTACATCGGGGCGACTTGAACACCACACGTGGCACTGCCTACATACGCACTGGAACCACTGCAAGTTTCGTCGAAATTGGACAGTAACGTAAGGCACTTTTCTCTTGTGGCCCAAAGAGTTTTTCATCCCTATCTCGACTACCATTGCATCAGGGTGACTCAAGCTTCATATGTGGTACTCTCTGCACACTACAACCATCACGAGTTTGGTCGAAATTGACCCAAAATGAAGGGCACTTTACTCTTGTGGCACAAACAGTTATTTGTTCCTATCTCGACTACCACTGTATCGGGGCAAATCAAATTTCATATGTGGCAATCGCTACATATGCACTACAACTAGCGGAAGTTTGCACGAAATTGGTCAGTAACGAAGGGCACTTTACTCTTGTGGACGAAACATTCCTTTGTCCCTATCTCGACCACCATTGCATCAGCGCAATTCAAACATCACAAATGGGAATCCCTGCACATGCACTACACATCCTCTACATTCTGTTCCAATGGGGCAGTAATTAAGGGTACATTATATAAAGGCAAATGTACATTTTCACCTGTATCTGGGCACCCAGAACAAGGGATATTCATGAAAATTCCTAAGTGAGACATGAAGCACATAGGATACATATCTACTACAATTTGTGTCGATCAGTCAAGAATTAAGGGCACTTTACACGAAGACGAAGGTACTTTTTCGCCCATGTCAGCACCCACTACAGGCACTTTCATGAAAATTCATATTTGAGACATGACACACTTTGTACACGCGTGTGCAAAGTTTTGTTGTGATCGGTCAAGAATTAAGGACACTTTACTTGAACACCAGAGTACATTTTTCCCGCAATTCAGCTCTCAGTAGAGGAATTTTCATGGAAATTAAATAGCCAGGGGCATCAAGCACATTTGCTAGAAGTGTTCTACAACTTTTTGTGCTTGCCAATACTTACATGCACTTACATGAAAACCAAAGTACTTTTCCTCGTGTACCTCAGATCCCAGTAGTGGGAGCTTCGTGAGAATTCATGTCTGGAACATGATACGCATTTGCTATGTATGTCCTGAGTTTCATTTCGAATGGTCAGTAGTTTCTGGCACTTCACATGAAGGCCAGTGTACACTTTTGCCTGTGCTTTGCTCTGAATAGATGGATATTTTTCAAAATTTGTGTCTCGCATACAACACACATTCACTGCACATGTTCTTTGTTTCACTGCAATTGGTCAAGAATTAAGGGCAGTTTCAATGAAGAACAAAGTACTTTCCTGCCCGCATCTGTGCTCTCAGTAGAAGGAGTTTCATAAAAATTTTTAAATTTCACACGTCATGTTTTTGTATTCAGAGCATAGCATAATTTTTGGCCATACTTATTAATGCACAGCATCTTAATCTTTTTATAATACGGATATCAATTCCCAAAATCTTGCAGCTTAACCTTTGCCTTGAGCAAGTTCTTAATATCATTAACTTGTTCTTAATGCGCAGTTAACAATTCACATCTTTTGAGGAGTTCATGCAGTGTGAACTGTATTTCATACATTTTACATACTTTGAACTGAACTGTCATAGTTGAATTGTTATAAAATTTAATGATGTTGATTCAACTGCTTCTTGAGTAAGGTCATTCTACCCAAGTGCTTTCAGTGGTCTAGCCATACATGTCAATGTCTACCTTGTCAGGCATTATGGACACTGTCCTGATCCACAACATATCAAAAACAGGTGTTCTGTGTGTACATTACTTGGTTGTCAGAATTTATTGGCATTTTTATGAGGTGTCTCATGAGGGAGTTCACTCATGCTTTTAATATTTACATAAACTGTATGGCTTGAACATAATGACTACAAAATTTTAACTGACAGTTTTAAGCCAGTTTGCCTGCTGCAATATCTTCACTCCACAACCTCCAAGCAAGTGACTCAGAATTTCAACACAGCCATAAGTTGGTTGGCTTTATTACAGTTACTTGTCATGCTTATTTGCTGGTTATGTAATGTCTGGATTCACATGTTTATCTTCACAATGAATTGACTGCCAAATTCTGCTAGTTAGTAGACTGAGTCAGTACACAGGCATAAGGAAATGGTCTGAGAGCTTGTGAAGTCAGGCCAGAAGGACGATCTGTGCCACTCTAGTGCAAGACAAACTAGCACAGCTGTTGCACATGTTACCAGATTTACTTAGTAGTTTTACCATAAGCTTCAAACTGTCATTCTTATTCCAATAACTGGCCAACAAATGTGGACCGACTTCAACAAAGCAATGGTAGGGCACGTGTTATAGTGAGTGGCTGTTCGAGAGATGGGATTTCAATTTCTTAGCTTGCAGTTTTGCAAGGCATAAATAAGTTGTAATGAATAAAATCAAAACTGTTGGAAGGAAAGGATTCATGCAGGCTGTATACTGATGTGCCTCGTGAGGGAACACAATGCAGCAGAACATAGGCTTGAAGTGCAATAATAAGTGATAAGATCACTAAGTCTGTCAAAACCTCTACTGTCAACCTCACTATAAATGCCATTATATGCTTCATGTATAATGTTGCACGTATTCGCTGCTATGCATTTCATAGCAAAGTCTCAAATTTGGTAACTCCAGCTAATATCAAAAAGTTTTTCACAAAGTCCGGTTTGCAAGATGATCATCACAGAATCACATACCAACCAGTTTCAAAAATCCTACAAGTGCAGTAAAACAAAATGCAACGTACCCATGACATAACACAACTTCTTGACACAATGGATCACTTAGTATTTGCTGTTGACTCTTACACAGTATCCTGTGTCAGTGCAATGGTAACCATGAGGACAGCAATGTGTCTGATCTGCGCAACAAGTAGCCTGCAACAAACACACAAGTTTAATTTTATATCCCTAGAAAGAAGAAGTTGGATATCTTTTTAAGTGTTATTATTGCAAAGTCCAGTTCTTATTAACCAATCACATTTTGGAAGTCACAACAGTTGTCAAAGCAGTGGTCAAGGACTGTGAAGCTGTCAGAAACTGAATGATAAATTCATGTAGAAATTGACAGTACTATGAAGGCAAACATTTGGTGAGGGGGGGGAATAGTTTATTTTTAAGGTACAGACTAGGCCCGAACCCTCCGCAGAGGTGCAAAAGATTGCTCATGTGGGAGTCAAAATTGATTTTGAAAAGTTGTTAATGTAACTGCAATGTTTATTGTTAAGTCACATCCAGAATTAACACAGCAGAACTAGAAATTTATTTACATTGTTAGTAGAGAAACACGAGAGCAAACTTCCATCTATCCCAATACAAAATGTTACTTGCATGTAACAGCTCTCACATTTAAGGCACTATTTATTGCCTACGAGAAGCATGCCCCATGTTATACACAACACCGTCATTTAACCTTTATGCTACTGGGGTCGATAATTAAATTTTAGTGCACTGGTTTGGAAAAACGAAATATTTGAATAAAAAAAGATAAAATTATGAAACAAACATCATTTTGTGGAAAATAAAAGAGATTATGCAGTAAGTCTTACAAATGCAGTAAATTTACTTGTTGCCTAACTATATAAAATGAATTTCTAGGGGTGTTTTCCTACGTGCGTTCACATGTGCGAATGCAGGTCTTCAACAGTTTAATACATAAATAAATATATGAATTGTTTCCTACCACGAACCTGACAACAAAGCTGAAATTTACTTTGTACTCATATCAATATGTGTGGCAACCATCGGTGTTAAAGTGTTGCACAATTACTGCAGTAGAGTTTCCGGATACAATACAGATGCTTATTTGCAGTCTCTTGTATTATACGAGTACACTTTGTAACATATTAAGCTTTTAAAGCCTAGCGGTAACTTTACGTACCACAAAGTTTAACATTAAAAAATTCTGCGTGGTGCCCACATTGCATTTATGTGTTTTGTATGGATCTCAGAACAAACAGCAACTTTTGCCTTATAAAGCATTAAGAGACTGGTTTTTATAACCGAAATGGAGAGTGTTTACAGAGCAGTATGCACTGAGTCCTTATACAAAACAGATGGGCTTCGTCTTTAAAGGGTTAATTTGAGTTTTATACTTCCTTAAGAGTTTATCTTTTGTGTATTACTGTACTATACTACGAACTGGACAAACAGCAGGTGCTTCTGTTTGTCATTTAGCCTTCAATAGACAAACAGGACAAAGTTGCCCCATTCAATATATATCCCTTTCAGCCGAACAGGAAAACTGTACTACGATGGGCATTTAAATTGGAAGATGCTCTAGCCGCAGCAGAAACATGGAATTTAAAGGGCCATACACTAAATGGTTAAAGTAAATTACATGCCACAACAAAAAACTCCAGTTGACCTTCGATTCTTACTGCTAAGTCTATTATATTTGCTTTGGTACCATGACATGTCATTTATTTGTTAATGTTTTCATCTGCTGGATAACATAAAAGTCTGGAACTGACACATAATTCACATTCAGCAATTCAATGTCTTGCTGCCCGAACATTCCAGGCGCAATGAAGTGTGGATGGAAGTCCTACAGATATCAAACAATGCACTCAGAAATCCCCCACAGAGCATGATCACTGTTGGGAACAATTTATGCTTGTCAATTATTGTTAGGGACTACTTGCTTTCTTTAGTGCACTAACTACTTGGACACTACCATGTTTTTACAACAATTTCTTTATAACTGCACCTCTCACAGAAAACAGACTCAGACTGCTCCAATGATTACAATAAGAATAAACATAAAACTGTATAAAAGCAATGCTTTCAGAGAATGAAACATGAGAACCGCATTAACCTCCTCCACTCTACTCACCTCACCAGCATCCCCCCCCCTTCCATCCAAAAAAAAAAACCTGCCATTACACCTCACCCAACAAAGAGTAAAACTGACACATCACATGTGATGCTGTATCTAGAAGACTTTCAGAGCGAAATATGATAAAATGCAACATTTAGACATAATACCCACTACCTGTGCTTTCAAGAACACTGCCCTGAGAAAGACCACTTGAAGGTATTTAGTAAGTGCTTTGTTTTTATTTACTGACTTACAATTTACTGTATTTAATGGCACTGCCAGTTACCCAGATTACGTAGCGCTGAATGATTTTATGATACTGTATAATGAATTGGGAAGGATGTGGTCACTGTTCGATCAGTGCGTATGTTCTATGAATTTGTGGCTTGTGACATAAAGAGCGCACACTGCAGGGTTTCCCCTAGCATGTACAGTGTAAGAGTTGCAAGATAGCGTATTTACTCTATCCTGTGGACATAACCAACTTAAGACAGCAGTCCCAGATTCTCTGCTTTTTATAGCATCATATCCTTTCTAGATGACCAGGTCACATTTTAGGAATGTCAGAAGTGGCAGGTACATGGGCAATTCAGTAATGAAGAAGGGAGAATTTTACACAGCTACAGCCTTACTGGTAGAAATTCTACATTCCAATTTGGAACATATGATGAACTACTTACTGCGAGCAACGGACAACAGGCCCACTGTCCATAACCCCGAGGGCAGCATGTGTCACCAGCTGGACAAGTCTGACGACCTCCTGGGCAGATTGTGTTGATCAGTATTTGTTTTATAGGCTCCAGACTGTTCCCTGCCACTTTCTGCAACCAATGCACGTGTAACTATTAGATTCTGACACACATTTACGTGATGTATCATACATTATTTGTCTGTTTTCTCGTGTTGCTGTCCCATGATTTAAGCTTTTCTGAGAAGGAAAAGGAAAAATTGTCCCATGGTGGGCATTTAAATTGAATAATGCTTTGGCCACATGATTTAAGTGACCATACACTAAAGGTTATTAGTACCAGTAATCAGTAACTCTAAGACTTAACTTTATAATATACTCAGCACATACTGGTTGACACCATCCCCCTGGGAGACACTTATATGTCTGGGGACAACAGGTCTTATGATTCTTGCAGCACACTCCATCCAGAAGTGGACAACATCCATACAAATTTGGAGAAATCTCGCAGCATGTACCTAAATCATTGCACTGGTTTCCATCTGGGCAACGCACCATCAAACCTTCAAATTAAAACCAAACACAACTAGTCTTTACACATCGACAACAGATTCTGCATACAGCAAAACTACATGAAAATTAGCACAACCGCTGGTACTACTGGACACTTACACTTCAAACATACCATTTTATTTTTGTGCAAGTTTTTCAGGTTTCTGTGGCAGGGACGGTTAAGGCTGACCTAAATGGTAATATGTTGTTTGACAGTTTTTTTGTGTTTTCTGGCAAATGGTTAAAGATCTTTATTCCAGAATAATATGGGCCTTTTTGATACTTAGTTGTATTAGAAATTGGTGGGTGAAGATTGGTTTTGTATAGTTTTATAGTGAAGCCAGCAAGAATCATACATTAACAATGATACAATTCAGTGACACATTTCTGTGCGTAATTTTCACCAGCAGACAATCTGCATTAAATAAGTCTTGCATATTACCTTCAACACATACAAAGTTTTTAACATACCATTTGTAACCTCTGACCTATATCCATACAACATTCCATATGCCAGACTTTAGCGGCTTGTTAATTACTGTAATGAAACTGAAAGGTAATATTGGTGTAGACATTATAAAGCTATGTTGTTGTTTTGCACTCTATTACCCAAAGATTAGAAAACCATAAAAGATGTATGATTTTCAAGAATTCAGTATCATGCACCATTTCCATGTTATTTTCAATTTGTGTGTTTCACAGCCACAGTGTCATATTTGTCCCATCCAGCTGGACATACTTCATTTTCTGACTTGTTCTGAGGATAGAAAGTAACACTGAATATTATTCCTGAAAGTACATGACATGTTGTAACATATTTTTATTCACAGCTCAGTGACAGACTGTAGACTGGCAGGCATGTAAACTTTTTGATCTTATTATTGCGGTGGTATTGAGAGGTGGGGGGGACTGGAGGGAAGACAGAGGATTGTTTTACATGTTCGGAATTCAGCTGACTCTTCCACATCACAAAGGCTACACTCCTGAAAATCCACACAAATATAATACTGTATCAGTATTCTGAAAACCTGGAGGTTCAGCAGAAAAATACGTCTTCCCATTCCCATTCCCATTCCCATTCCCATTCTCATTCTAATTCTATCTGTCTATCTGTCTGTCTGTCTGTCTGTCTGTCTGTCTGTCTGTCTGTCTATCTATCTATCTATCTATCTATCCGGTATTATAACAGCTGTCGCCGTCTTCCGGAAACCAAACGCCATTCCTCCCTGTTTCTCCACATATCTGGCTCCACATTTCTTGCTGTCATGGCTGCTTGCACTCTTTCAATCCAAGTCTTCCTTGGGTGTCCTCTTTTCCTTCTCTCTAGTGGGGTCCATTCCATAATTAATTTTGGTATTCTTTCCTCTGGCATCCTTTTGACGTGGCCATACCATTGTAGTCTTTTCATCTGTATGATCTCTATGATGTTCGGCTTCCCTTTTACTCCCATGCTCTTTTTTATATGTTCATTTTTTATTCTTTCCATCCTTGATTTTCTTGCAGCCCTCCTTAGCACATTCATTTCTGTAGATATAATTTTATTCATTTCTCTGGTCGGAATTTGCCATATTTCTGCACCATATGTCAAAATGCTCTGAATTATACTCTGATAAACGTATAATTTTCTGTTTTTAGTAATACTTTTGTGCCACCAAATAGAATTTAATTTCAAATTGCCGCCGCTGTCACGACTACGTGAGTTCCTATAAGAGACAATTTTTCCTTCCAAGGAACAGCAGTAAAACGCCTCAACACAAGTTTAATGTCATCAACACAAGACAAGGAAAAAACATGTTCTGGATACCACAAGGAAACCCAATCGCTACCAAAATACTACAAAGGAACAAGATCATCTCTCCAACCTCAATCTATACCTTCGATACCATACACAACTGTCGCCAGCATCACCTTCAAGAACCCACGCCATAAACAACATAAACAACGCCGCAGCTGTCAAGACTCAAGACTACGTGAATCTCCGAAAGAGTAAGACCATCCATATAGATACATATTTATACTCCGTTATACATCAAAACTCCACTACCCCCCCCAGTCACAATTACTATATATTATTGCTCCGCATTAATATAAACACCTGTACAGAGAAGGCCTTCTCTTTTTAGATTAAAATTTTAACTATCACCACTCTCTTACATCCACTATGTAACAAACTTGACATTCGTGTTTTCTTGTGACGTATTTAACCTGATGATGGCATATTAATGCCGAAACCGGTTGTCTATCTATACCTTTATTGTTTTTAACTTCTTTTTAATAAAAAGAAATAGTTGGTTGAGAGACGGACCCTTCTATTCTATTTTTATTCTATTTTTAGAATTTAAAGCATTTATAGCCTTTCTTGTTTGACTAATTCTGTGTTTTATTTCTGTTGTATTATCTCCTGACTGGTCCATTTTTGTACCTAAAGTAAGTGCATTCTGTACATGGGTTTATTTCTTCCCGCAGTCAAACTTTAGGACTTCTTTTTCTTCTCCAATACATACATATTTAGTTTTTTCTAAATTTATGGTAAGTCCCCATTCTTCATATTCTTCCTTTAGTTTTCTTGCAATGTATTCCATGTCATCATGATCTTGTGCTAATAACACCTCGTCATCTGCAAAGTTGAGTGAATATACATGTGTTTTGGATTGGTATACCCATTGGTTGACATTTCCTTTTCCAGTTTCTTAACACTCATTCTAGGTATATTTTAAATAAAGTTGGTGATAAACTGCAACCTTGCCTTAATCCCTTAGTAACTTTGAAACCCTTTGTAATTTGATTTCAAATTTTGATTTTTGAACTAGCTCCTTTGTATAACGACTTTATTGCTTCTATTAATTTTGCATTAATAGTTGAGTTATCTAACGTTTACCATAATTTATTTAGTGGTACACTCTCATATACTTTCATTAAATCAATAAACAATAAATGTAAATCTATATTAGTGGCTCTTTTTTTCTATCATTTGTGTTAAGCAGAAAATGTTATCTATACATGACCTCCCAGCTCAAAACCCTGGGTGTTCTTCCCTCTCCATATTCTTATATTCTGCTTCTACAAATTTTGTTAACCCTTTAAAGATGAAGCACGTCTGTTTTATACAAGGACTCAGTGCGTGCCGCACTGTAAACACTCTCCACTTTGGTTATAAAAACCAGTCTCTTAATATTTTATAAGGCAAAAGTCGCTGTTTGTTCTGAGATCCGTACAAAACACATAAACGCAATGTGGGCACCACGTAGAATTTTTTAATGTTAAACCTGGTACTATGTAAAGTTACCGCTTGGCTTTAAAAGGTGAATATATGCCCACAGATTCTGCTAAATGTGTTCGTTACGATATTCCTCTATAGTTTTCACACTTCCTCTTGTCTCCTTTCTTACGTATCGATGTTATAATAGCAACCTTCCATTCCTCTGGTACTTTCTCTCCATTTATAATCTTATTAAGCAACATGGTAATAATTTCTAATAACTTCTGACCGCCACTTTTAATCAACTCTAGAGGGATGTCTCCTGGGCCTGTAGCTCTCCCATTCTTCATTCCCATTATTGCTTGTTCTACTGTATTGATATCAACTTCAATAACACTGTCTATATCTTTTTCAGATACATTTTCAATTTCTCCTAAAAATTTTTCTCTATCCCCTATTAAAAGTTTGTAACAGTATTTTTCCCATGTATCTGCACTTATTAAATTAAGTTGACTCTTGTTGCTATTTGATGAACATACATTTTTAATAAATGTCCAAGACTCTGAACTCTTTTTACTCCCTAAATATGTTTGTATTTCCGAGCATTTATTGTCCCAAAATTCATTTCTGTTGTTAGTAATCATTCTTCGTATTTTTGCTTGTGCTATTTTGTATTGTAATTTGTCATTATGATCCTTTGTACTGAGCCATTTTAAAAATAACTGTTTCTTATTTTGTCTTTCTTTTTCTATTTCTGCATTCTAAAAAATCAATGTCCTTCTTTTGTGTGCCTCTTTTTCGCCAGTGCTTCCTTTGCTGCTTCATGAATACAATTTTTTAAGTAATTATACATCTCTTCTGTATCTCCAAATTCATTTCGATTTAATTTATTACTTAGTCTCTGTTGATACAAAATTTTTGTACTTTCATCTTGTAAACTGTCAATACTATATTGTCATTTCTTATCTACCACTGCTACAGTATTCTCTTTCTTCTCTTCAAGCTTGTCTTTAGTTGTGCTTATATACGGAAATAATATTTGGCAGCTGCTAATTTGTGATCTGTTCCACAATTTGGTCCTCTATAAGCTCTGACATCCTGTATTTTCAGTTTTAAATTTTGTTTTGTTATTATGTAATCAATAATGGTTTTCAGATTTTTTGTTGTTCCCATGTATATTTATGTATATTTTTATGATTAAAGAACCCATTCCATATTTTCAATGATGTTTGAGCACACAACTCTATTAATCTTTCCCCATTGTCATTCACAATGTCTTCTCCAAAATTTCCTACTACTGGGTCTCCAGTTTCTCTTCCTGCTGTTCCATTTATGTCTCGCATTAGTGTAAGCTGTCTTCCACTACTGGACTTTAGTATTTCTTCGTTTAGGGTAGCAAAAAATTAATCTTTTACTATGATCCTATTATCTTCATTAGGTATGTACGTTCCAATAATCGTTAATTTATAACCCCATATGTTCACATCTAACTTTAAAATCCTTTCATCAATAGGTTCCCAATTTTTTATGGAACCTTTCCATTTATTATTTATCAAAACTGATACTCCTCTTTTGGCCCTTTCATATTTCTTCACTCCACTGAAAAGGTGTATATAGTTTCCCAATGTTTCGCTTCCTGTTCCCTCCTTTTTTGTTTCTGTTAAGACTACTACATCCATTTTCATTATGTTTATTTCTCTTATTATTTTGTCCATTTTATTTCTGCAGCCTTGAACATTCCATGTACCAAATTTCAAAGTCCTGTTTCTTAGCTTGAGTCGTCTATTTCTGTCCAATTTCTGAGGCTTAATTCTCATTCTACACCAAGTAAAATTAACACGAGTATATGTAACGTTAAGACAGTTACTCCCTAAGATACCATACTCCAAACTACCACATGCAAATTCCAATCATTCATTGCAGGAGAGGGAGGGAGGGAGGGAGGGAGGGGGTGGTTGCACATTTTAGCACCACACAAATTACTTTTACTTACTGCTATTTGGTGATTGATGAGATTCACTGTCCAGCTTCTTTGGTGGTTCTTGGTAATTCACCATGAGTTTAGTAACCTCAGTATACGAATTTTCATAATCATGCTGACAGTGCCCAGTCAAGCAATCGTAACCTGATGAAACAAAAGAGAAAAACAGTTCTTAATCCTCATGCAGTGTGAACAGTTCATATTTTAAACCAATTAGCATGTTTCAGGTGAATCTGACAACAGTAATTATTCAACATTCAAGACTTTTGGTATGTGTCAAAGGTTAAATAGTTCCAGTGTGTTTAAGAATTTTAGTGCTTTCATCCTCACAGTCAAGCAGAATAAAATGGTTCTATCCAAAATACTGGATGACAGACAACATCCAGAGACCACATAACCCAGTGTAATACAGTGAAACTTGGATTTAATCTTAATGTCATACATCTTTCATGCAATACAGATACACAAATGAGTTTATTATCAACAAATTGCACAACAAATTTCACTTATCCACATATATAGGAGACTATTCCAACATGTTTCACCTGTTTCTTATAGCTATCTTCACGGAGTATTGATATTCAAAGGCTATACTTATGGAGTTAAAATTTAACTTTGTGAACAGTAAATGGTAAAATTCATCATAAACATACTATTACAACATCAATATACAGTGGTGACAATTTCAGATGTTTGGACACACACGATTTTGAGTCCTGTATAATTTGTGTGTGCGTGCGTGCGTGCGTGCATGTGTGTGTGTCAGTGTGTGTGTGTGTGTGTGTGTGTGTGTGTGTGTGTGTGTGTGTGTGTCTGTGTAGTCAGCACTATACACTGATGTTGTAATAGCATATTTACAATAAGTTTTACCATTCACTGTTAACAAAGTTAAATTTTAACTCCATAAATATACCCTTTGTAAAAATTTTATGGTGTATCCTTTGCATATCAGAACTCCCTCAAGAAGTAGTTCAAACATGGAGTAGTGTCCTATATGTAGATAACTGAAATTTGTTGCGCAACTTGTTGATAATAAACTCATTTATCTTGGATTTAATTTTCTAAAGGCGCCATGTACAATGAAGGTAAAACCAAGGAAATGAAATTTTATGTAGCTGTCGGAATTATATACACCATAATGTAGTTCAAAATATTGCAGTAAATTATAATATAGTTCACTTCTGCCATATGTCCATTAAAATAACTTGCTGCTTCTTCACTTTCTGCTGAACCCTGTACACCTCATTCTCAGCACTACTGACGGCAGCCATTGTGTTATGATAGACATCAAAATTTAGAGGTATTTCCGCCAACTGTCAGTTCCTACCAGTTCTGACAAAAATGTTGCTGGATGTTCACCTTTCCCACTATCATTCCTTCTCCTCCCCCTGATCCTCTGCCTGCCCCTCCTCTTCTTCTGCCAGTTGCTCCTCCTCCTCCTCCTCCTCAGACATATCATATGTAAATTTCCATCTATCATTTGTGCTAAGGTCTGCATCTGACAAGTCACATCATCATGATCACAGGATACATATTCTTGAAACGGTAAAACCTACTTGCAGCTGGTCCCGGGCATGTTCATTACACTAAATTCTGTTGCATCTTTACCATCGCTGATTTGCTTTACATTAAATCCCCATTTATGAAGACATTGCATTGCTGTTGCATGTGTGACACAGTGCCATGATTCTGCAATGAAATGTAGTCAATCCAAAACATTTACCTAGTGAGTGATACATCATGCAGCAACTTGTGATCAATTACAGAAAGTTTTCTTAGAAGGTACATTGGGTATTAATGTTTGAATAACCCTGGTCATGTGGTTAGAAAATGCTGACATAATTTTGAGGAAAAACCATAACTTTCACATTCTTTACGTAACTTGTGTCTCACAGTGGTCCACAAAGAGTGAACTCTGTTTTGGGAACTTACTTTGGTACCCAGTGCCTTTAAATACACGGCGCAATCAAACAGTTTCTGGACTCAATTTATTTCTCCATAACAACAGCAATTACATTCTAACCAAAATTGTCCTCTACAAAGTAGTCTCCATGGGACTTCATGCAATGAGCCCAGGGATCACATCACCGTTAAAAGAACTGCAACATGCACTGCTTGAAACTTGACACATGCACCCTGAAATTTTGCTTGAATCATGATAATATGATTAAATCTCCTTCCCTTTAATGCTATCCTGGTTTTGGAAAGATAAAGAAGTCACGCAGCACCAAACCTGGTGAGTACAGAGGGTGTGGAATGACAGTCATTTGTTTTTAGCCAGACATTCACACACGGAGAAAGTGCAGCGTGCAGGCATGGGGCATGAATTTGGCACCAGTCTGATGAATCTCCAGATTCTTGTAAAATGCCCTGAATTGACCAAAATAAAGCTCCCAATATTGTAACAACTTCACAGAGGATAATTTCCTTCAGTCAATTAATATTTTCATATGTTTCACTTGCCGATGGACATGTCAAGCATTTAATATCTTCACCAGCTGTCACGCCACTTTTTAACTTGAAGAGCTGCTCAAAAACTTGTCATTCTCTTGCTTGCTCTCCAAAAGTTACTTCTAAAATTTTGAACATTTCTTTAGCATTTTCCTCCAGTTTCATGCAAAATTTGATGCCAGCACACTGTTCTTTCAAGTCTGCCACTTTTAGGTACAACAAAATTGCATATGGAACAGCACACACTCGCACTAAACAAGACATTACTAAAAAATCACATATGCTACAGCCTTATTCCATGCAGGAAATTACTCAGCAGACTCTACTTTTTCTACCCCTAGTGGTAGAAGTCGGTGCTAGCAGCATTAGTGTCATCTGGCACTCAAGTCAGAAACTATTTGATTCTGCCACACAGTAGTGAATACTTCACTACAGTGTTTGACAGAAACATCATGCTACACCAGATAAGACGGCATACCCTGTGGGCAGCAATGCACTTTGTCGGGGCAGCATGTTGCATTATCATATGGGCAGCATCCCTGTTCACCACTGGGAAGCTCACAGCATGTCATTCCACGGCTACAAGACTTTTTTCCTCCCGGGCATACCTCTGCAGCAACCAGGTGGATACCCACTGCAAGGACAACTGTAAACCACATTGTTCAGATCTGTAAGAAATATTTATTCATATCTGATTACTCTCATATTTAAAAAATGCCATCTCCAGATCCTGGTGCTGAACCATGAAGATAGCAAAATATGTAATTCAGCATGCAATATACTGGTGAGTCAAATAGTGTGGCAAAATAATGAAGCTGGGGTATTAAATTATCAAAGATATCTTAATGCTGAGATGATCTACACAAACCTATTGAGGAGTACATATGACACAGAATCTAAAGACACACTTGCACGCACAGGCAAAAACACATAAACTGTTAATGACAGTCATTCAACTTTTGTGTTTTGAATGATCCAAAATGCAATACAGCACTGTCAGAATTCTACAGGATCATGTTCATGTGATATTAACTACTGACAACCTCCTACATTTTACCCTTACTCTACACAAATGTACTAAAAATTTCATGAACCAAAGCTTTAAACTTTTTAAGATGTAATACCACATTTCTTTTCACCATTAACAATGTATCATATTATATGAAAAATATAAAGCTATTTCAAATATTATAGATCAGGCCATGCAAAAAATGAATCCCTTGAGACATAAAACAAAACAGTATTCTGTATATGAAAATGATTAAATTATATACCAACAACACAGTAATTTATAAAACAAGAAACTTATCCCAATAATAACCACGATCACGGGTACAAAAATTTTCCAAAAATTTCAGAGGCATCTCAAAATTCTAAATGCCATAAAGGTCACATGAAGCAAGTTCCATACTGAGGCCCCACAAACATTAGGCACCACTGTACAAAATTTAGTCATTCATGTGACCTGGCACCTGGGATTTGTGCACCCCGTGATGATGATGATGATGATGATGATAGTAATGGTGGTGGCAATAATGATGATAACCACTGTATATGAAGACAGCCAGTGTGTCAACTGGTTCTGTCATCTAACAACACTGAGATCAGAAGACTTTCAGTACTTCTCCACACTGATTGCACTTCCTGTTCCAACACAAGAAATATAACCTAGTACAAACACGCAGTGACAATTCAATACTATAAATGAGATAGTACTTTCATTATCTTATACTACAGCTGGCAAATATTAATAAGTAACATCAATATTATTCAGCAACGAATTTCACCAGTAACATCTTTTCCTACAGGCTCCTACACCTTAAGCCTTTCAGTTGTGCAGTGCCACTCCACTGCCACATTTGTAACTCCTGACACATACACAACACTTCACACAGATCCGCACGAATTTTTATGATCTATTTTCATACTAAAATTGATATACCATATTTCAATCATTACTGTCATAAAATTTAGAGATAAATACACATTGGAGTGTCATCTTGTTTTAAGTTGTGGACAGAAATTACCTTAACAAGGGTTCCATGCTTTTTAAAGGTCTATGACCACAACATCATGACCATACATCAAGTGGCAATAGCATCTCTCCACCACTCAAGTTCCTTTGCATGCCATGTTGATTCTGCTGATGGTAGGAAATTAAGACGATTGCTACAGCCAAGTTTCATGAAAATATATATTCATGAACTGGTTCAGAAATTAGTTGAAGGGGGATCAAACAGAGTTCTACAGTATGATACAACACACCTCCCTTTCCTTACAAAAAAAAAGCAGGGGATAAGAAATATACATTCAAAAACTCTTTTTCTTCTGTGACTAAATCTAAGTGGCAGTGCTCTCATGTGATTACAGTTGACACCGGCTCAGATTTATTTTATGTGCACAACTATATCTAGTCTCAGCTCCCACTGTCATAAGATGAATGAATGGCTGCCAGGATTAAATATTTGTATTCAAAACAGTCTGATGTCTACATGGCACATGTTCACTTTAGGGATTCATGCAGATGTTAACTCACACATAAAATTATATATTTATAAGACTGAAGTCTACCACCTTAAATACAACATGTAAGCAATCAGAGAAAGAGACAGCAAATGTGCATCCAACAGTACTGAAAACAACACATCATTCCCATATTTTAATTAATACATATTTAAATCATGGAAAATATTGCAAGTGTTAATACCATTGCCACATGACAGAAATGTAGCCCTTACACTCTGTGAAACAACCTATGTAATTGTCAACATTATGTTCACCAGTCTGCTAACAACACATCCATTCGATGGAACTCATGTAATGCAATTCAAACTAACACGCTGTGCGGTCTACCCAGTTATAAGCAGGCATGCCCAATGGCAATGTTGTGAAGAAACCCATGTTGCATATCCCCTCCTACAGTAGACATGGCCCAGGTCCAACCTGTTGCATACTCTCCTTGGTATGAAGTCGGTCATCTTGATGAAGATCCCTGGTTGGTAACCTCTGGGACATGCCCCTTGAGCATTCGAGGGGGGAAAAAGGGGAAAGCAGGACGCACCTTTTCTTTTACACCAAAAGCAATTCTGAAGACAGAACGAGTGCAGGGAAATATCCACATTACGCAAACAAAACGCCGGTATTGCACACCCCATTATTTTACTATGATATGCGTAACCCAGAACTATTTGTAAATGTACGGCGACGTCAAACTATAATCCCAGTATTGTAAGGAAAACAACCCTTAAGTACTTACGTTTGCATACACTTGCAAATAGACACAGCGACCCACCAACTTGACACTTACGAATGGAACTAACACACACGTTAAACTAATCCGTGATACCATCAATACCAAGTTATCCGTTTTAGTGTATGAGATGTAAGTTCTGTCAATAAAAGAGTATAGAAGCCGAAGCCCAGTACGGTAAATATTGTTTTCAGTACTTTGTTATGAAAAAGAAATATGAACCTGCACGTCCAACCTCCTCCCCTATCTGTCATGAAAATACCATCTCATCCTAACCACAGATTAATACCATCCTAACCCACAACAAAAAGCAGCCTCAACGTCTGTAAGGGTAAGGGTGAATGATTCAGGGTGCTGGGTGTAGCGCAATGGTCTGTAGATATAAAATGTGTTAATAATATCAATTATACTATCCTAAAGTTTGTCACCGAAATGAACTCGACTAGCAAATCATCGTGAGTGTGAATAAAAAGAAATCTGAGAGCTCAAAGTTTCTGTCACGAAAATGAAAATGCTCAGTCTAATTTTTGTTATGTTAGAATATAATATAATATAATATAATACAATACAGTACAATAAAATGTAATTGAATTTAGTTGATTAACATTCAATAAATCCTGGGCCGCCAAGTGTGTTGAAACCGTCATGTTACAAATACAACACAACGCCAATACGATTACAGATGTACCACAACCATCCACAGTTTTCCAAAACTGTTACATTATATAACATCGGAATAACGCAACAAAATAATTTGCTTAAAAATACGTAAATTTCTTTTGAACCATCAGTTGAAGTAAATTGCTCTACAGAGTAGAATGAGTGAGTCTGGATACTCTTTCAGTGTTGCCTTGATCATGTCTAAAAATCTAAATGTTGTATGGAAGGGCAGTAAAACAACTGCATTCAAACGGCATCCTTCTGGAGTATCTGTCACTGAAAGAAAACTTGAAAGTGTAACCTTGGTGCTGAAATTATTTTTGTTGACCTGCAGTTTGTGTCAATACAGTGAAACCAGAATGCCTAAGTTTCTACATAAAAGTACCAACTAGTGCACTTTTCTTTATTATTATCAGCTAGTGTTTCCCCGACATATGTTTTGACATCTAATGTCGCCATCATCAGGGGTCACTTATTGTGAAGATCACTCGATGTCCATATGTCAGGAAACACTAGTTGATAATAAAGAAAAGTGCATTAGTTGGTACTTTTATGTATATACTGAAAAATGCATGGCAATAACAATATAAAGCCTAAGTTTCTATTTGTAAAATCAAAATTGAAAGCCTATGCCCCACTGTGTGACTAAATTGAAACCTGAATAAGTAGCCTTCCTGAGTCAGTCTGTAAACTGAATCCTTGAAGCCTAACATCAGTGCTGTAAAGATCTGTGTCACAACAGAAAAACCTGAAAGAATAAAGATTCTGTAACCAGAATGACGACCAAATGCCTACCCTCCATGGATTATTTCTTTTCAGCAACATACAGTTTGTCACTTAAGTGAAACCCCAAACCCTAACCATCATGGATCACTTTTTTTGTAAATCATTAAGTTTCTGTCACTAAAAGTAAAACTCATAGCTGAATATGTCATTTTTTGAAACCCAGTGTATCGTCAGTGATCATGTGGCAACCCAGCATCATACATAAAACCCTTGTAACATTTGCATAGCAAGAAATGTATATTATGCTTAAATTTAACTTAAAAAGTATTGACCCAGTGAGTCAAAGGTTTGTAGTAAGTTGGTCTGAGGTGAATGCTAACTGGCGAAGAATCCTGGACGAGCATGCAATTTTAAAGTCATGCATGTGTTTAAGCATTGTTATGTAACAACTGTAGCTGGGATGCCTCTGTGGATGATCAAAGAATTGTTTATCAATTTGCAGCAGGAACAAGAGTCTCTTGTGTAAGGTATTGAGAACGGCTGTGGGGCTCAGCCAGCATCCTGCTCAGTGGGTACTGGAAGACTGTGCCCCCAGGACAAAGTAGCTGTGCCATGAAGTGGACCACTCAACTCCATCTAGTGCTGAGGTTAAGACTGGTTGGAGCTGTACCTGCAGTTCCTCATATTCTTTCATGGTATGGTGCTGAAGCATAGAAACAACTGTCCACCTTTCTTATGAAACACACAGTTAATGAAGCTTCACTGAGAGGAATTTCCTAGTACCAACAGGTTGCCAGTAGAATGATACCATGTTAGCCGTTAGTGGGAGGAAATATAATCATGTCAACTTAATACAAATTTATTTGGTCAATGTATAGGAAGGTGTGTCAGAATAGTAAATTTCTTCACCAGCTGGTGTGGGAATTACAAAATGTCTCCAGTGATAATGAAAAGTGACACTAGACAAGCAAGAAGTTATTGTTCTGATTGGTACATCTGTGATTAGGGGCATGGTTCCACGTAATTTTATCTAGTTAATTTTGTACTCAGTGGAAGTGGAACTGTACTGGAAACTTTGTTCGTGTGTCACATGAAATCTGTTGTCCTTTGGAGGTCTGCACTTTGTGTCATTGTATGGTTGTAGCCAATTCTGTAACTAGAAATTAATAATTACTTATGAAAAGTTCAGGTTTTCCTCAGTTCAGGGCAAACCAGCATATTGAAACTAATGTCACTTATTTGGGACTCAAGTGGGATGTAGTCACTGCTTTTATAACCACAGAGAAGGGCAGATTCTAGTGCCTGTTGTCAGAACTTCCTTCAAAATGATTCTTAACAGGTGGGAGGAGTGTTCCACTGAAGACACCATGTGTTATGTGTATACACAGTATTGTGATCACCACAGAGTGATGTAAAGAATAATTTTTACAAATAAAAATTGCCTGTTATAACAATTGAGCAGGTTATTGCTACTTCCTGACTTTTTTTTCCCCATGGTGTAACTGCCCATAGTGGACCAGGGCCTCCTTATTACAAAGGCTTCGTGATCACACTCAGACACACAACAGTTGGTAGGATTCCTCTGGACGAGTGATCAGCCTGATGCAGAGACCGCTACTTGACGACACAATACAAGAGACAGACATCCATGCTGCTGGCAGGATTTGAACCCACAATCCCAGCAAGTGAACGGTTACAGACCCATGCCTTAGACTGCCCACCCACTGGAATCGGCGCTACATCCTCATTACTCTCAATTCCCTTACCCCTCCTATACCTCAGATGACTACACTTACATTTGGCTGGTTTTCCTTGGTTTACTTCTGATCACCCATAAAATTCCCTGTAAGAATATCTTCTTGTTGAAGCTAGTCCAGAGGCCCAATTCCTAAGAGAACCTCAAGTCCACAAAAGTAACCGCCTGCTGTGAGATCAGACCAGAAAGCGTTTCTCAAACCACAGAACCCCAGTCTGCAGATAGGCACGAAATTATTATTTAAACATACGTCAAATATTTAAATAGTATCTTTCAACAATAACTAATTCCATGGTAGTTGCTATAAGCCCCCTGCGTCAATTCAAGGTAATTCACACCTCAGCCAACTTCTGGGATTTCTATTATTAGCATTATCCTACTGATGCCCAGGTTTTCCAAGGAGTCTCCTTCAAGGTTTTCTAACCAAAGTATTTATGCACTGTTTGTCTACAATCATATATTCCCCATTATGTAATCACCTCCAGCCAAATAGTTTTCCATCTTAGTCTGCAGCTGCTTCTTGGTACTTTGCTGTTTCATAACATCAATCAGACTGAAATATACCTGTGAAAGATTCAAATAACTGCACACACACACACACAAAAAGTACTCATGAATGCAGCTGCAATTGACATGATAAGAAACCAAATTCATGGCACTGTAAGTAATGGAGACAGGGATTCAACAGAATTAAGTCATGCTCACCAGACTTTCCAGTCACATGAGATTTGGGCACCTACTTCAGCCTGTTTTGCAATTCACTTAAGATAAGCTACTGTGCTGAAATGCAAAAGCAGTTTTAAACCTCTGGATATTCTATGCAAGATAAATAATGCAGAATGGTATCTGTGCCCCACTTCAAAGCTTACTGGAAGAATGTGCTCATGGTCATATATGCCTGTTTTGCTAACGTTTGGCGAGGTTCTTCTATTCAGCTCAATACACAACACTAATTTGTGAATATGAGGTATTTATCACTACGGAAAGATAACAAGTTTGATGAAATCTACATATATGCTTGGGAAGTTTCACACATCAAACTGCAGATTGTTGTTCAGGAAATCAATTTCATTTAAGAAATGGTTAAATTTGTAAGTGTAATGAAATATTGGGGTATGACTAACTTTCAACAGCTGCTTCAAACTTATGTTAAACAGTTACTTTACTGACCAATCACAATAAATTCGTAGGCAGTGCAATTACCTTTCTTCCCATGTGCCTGTTAGTAGGGTCCTGGCTCATACAATCTTCTCACTAAAAAGGATGCGGCAAGATGCAGTGCATGCTACATTTGTAATTTATAGTTAGCGGTTACAATAGACTACATTCATTGGCAGTGTTTAATGTTGACTCTGCTGCAATTTATACCAACTCCACATGAAAAGTTATTTTGCACTAACATATACAAAACAATTTGGGAGCAGGGAATAAAGGAGGTACTGGTCATATTTTGGTACAGGTGACCCCTGTTTAATGTGACTGGCTTAGGTAGCTTCATATAACACACAGTAAAAAATATTCCAACTTTTAATATAAACATTTCTTATGCATACTGTAAATCCAGCACACCAGTAAAGCAGTCTGCCCATAGTACATTGCTCTCTCAGGGAAACAACCTCACAAATACTGACTGATGAACATACACCATCACCTCAGTCATTTTTGTATGCTGCTTCTCACTGTGCTGTGAGGTCATTCTTGGTTTGAAGATTAATTTTATCCTCAGAATGTTTATTAAAGTTACATTTTCCAACCTTTCTGAGACGGACAACTAAAAGTTGTGATAACTGTGTGGAAGCCATGAAAACACACAACACAGTGTATCTGGAAACAAAATTAAAAATAAGTGAAGGAAAAGAGGAAAGCACTGGCATAGGAGCACTAGGTAGATATTACAGTTTCGTGTAGTCTACAGTAAGAACAACTACACAAGTCATAGAAATAGAGGAAAATGCTAAAGCATTAATACCTACTAAAATCTCTCACTCTTAAAAAGAGTTTATTAATACCTGAAACGGAGAATGTACATGGGGAGATATGAACTAGAAATCCATGCCTATGAGTATGTGAATCATTAACAGCAAAGTTATTAGTTTCTGGTATGACTCAGAAACCCTCACCAGGAACCTTTTATGGCATGTAAACAGCAGCGTGATTGCTTCAGGTTATCGACAAGCAGAATGGACCAAGAGGACACAGAAAATTATGTGTAAAAGCTCTGTGAAATTGTCAAAGGGGCAAATTTTCCTGCAAATTTAATTTTTAATATTAGTAAAACTGGCCTATTCCAGAAATGGATGCCACCCTGCACACATTCATTTCTAGGGATTCAAAGCCAGTGAGGATCACCTTACTCTCACACAGCCAATGGATCAGTTCATGATCTTGAAAGCCTGCAATTCAAGGACACCGGTGAGTTGGGCAGGGCAGAGAGGGGAATGTCACAGTCTTTGAGGAGGAGCTACCTAATGCCACTGCAAAAATCAGCTACACTGTCACCAACAGCATGGATTAAGCAAAATGGGGTAGATAATGTGGAAGAACTGCTGGCCTCCCATGGCCACCCTTTTACAAACCATATGCTGCAGCAGCAACCGGTTAGACTGCCATGTAACTTTTGTAGAAGGCAAGGACCTAAGCCTCCACCCATAACAGTTGACTAAAAATGTCAATGAAGAGACACTCCATTTACACTAACAGTGCATGACTATTAAAGCAGCACAATGGCTTCATATGAGTGAGTGTTGTAGCATGGTTACGAAATGTTGCTTGAGTGTCACAGATAAATTCTGGATACCACAAAAAAACCTTTCAAGGGCAAAACATGTTACCTCCGGTACCTGTATTTACATTTTATGAATTTAAATTATTTGTGTGTCCTGAGATACAGGCCCACATCTCATCTCATTACAATATATAAGATGCCTGATTACTGTAAAATCCACTTAAGAAGAGTGTTTGTTGGAAAACATTTCATTGCATTAAGCAGGGGTCACTTGTACATGGAATATGCAGAAGCAAATTTTGTGTAATGGAAATTAAATTTACACCAGCTCCAGATTTGGTTAGAGAACAGAAACATATTCAGGGTCAGAGGAAAAGTTTCAAATTCTCTTCCCACACATTGACTTTTAGCATTATAGCAACGTTACTGTCCAGAGGGAGATTCTAATTAATGTACAAAATAATTCAAGTGTATAAGTCTGTAAGCTTTTTTTAACAAGAAAATGTTGTTTCAATTTATATAACATCTCCAGTACTTTCTAACACATACTATTCAGAAGAATAATCAATAATTAATTATAGTTGTTATAATAATAAAAACAGAAATCCCACCTCAACTGTTTTATTTTTAATACCTGTAATAAGAGAGTGGTTTTTTTATTTTTAATGTAATTATTTCTATGCTCACCTTGATAATGAAGGTGATATTTAGCTTTCCACCTTTAGTGGGGGAAAATGGCAGTGTACTTGCTAAAGAAACAAATGAAGATTTTTCCAAGTTTTCTTTCTACACTCATACACACAACCCCATTAATCTGTTTTTAAACATGTTATTCTATTGTTTTGTCTGATGCTGCAGATATGTTACTGCCAGTGCCAACTAGATTACAATAAGAGAGATGCCTGTACATCTAGATGGCAGTAGCTGTCCCTCTCACTATTTTCTCATGATATTTTACTTGGTTTTCACATTACATGGAATACAAAATACATATAACAGCACCATTCTGCCAATTGCGACCAAACTTAATTATTTCCGCCACACAACTGAAAAAATATGTTTGTTTGTTTTCAAACTCCTTTAAACATACTCCCAGAAACTATAAAGACAACAACTTTTTTCTTCTTCCTTTCCCTTCTTGTAACATTTAACTCCATGCAACACTTTCAGCAACTATGTTCTTAAATGTAAAATACCTGTTATCTGTTTCTCATTTTACAGCTCATTCTTCACTTACATTTCAGGTCCTGTTTCCATCACACTTCCACCTTGATTGTGGGAGGACAACTGACTTACAAATACATTTTGAATGTAGGATCACTAGCCCATCATTACCACACATCCCAAAAGTAAAAAAGTGAAATCATACACAGATTTCTTAAACTGTGCCTCCACAGTCCCTTTACTCAAATTTTAAGTGATAACATACTTCATCTGATTAGAACATTTTAAATTTGCATCTTGAATCACCAGATTTGCTCATGGCATGAATGTATTCTATAATGAATATTTTTAAAATGTTGGCACAAGCAACAATTCTTTTTAAATGCTATTTATTCACTTGGTAAACAAATCTCCTTTAAATTATTTTAGTAATCAATTTAATACAATTTCAAATGGTTATCAGTGTTTTATTTAGTACATTCCAAATACTTGCTATCTTAAGTACATTCCAAATCTTCCACCATCCACTTACATATACACACACATCCCCCCTTTTGTCCCTGAGATTTGGATCAGTTTAGTTGCACTGTTCTGGCAATAGGACTGTGGAGGCGAAATGCAAGTGTAACTACAATATAATACAAGTTCTGAGTACACAGCAGTGTACAAGTTTGCAAACAAGTGCATTACAACCATCAAGGAATCATATTTTGACATGTTAAATGGCTAAATGTTTCCTTTATTCACACCAGTGCTATTCCAGATAGGAATTGGGCAACTAATTCCAGATATATCCAGTTCTTGCCCTTCTAGCTGACATGCAAACTGTGACACAGATGAATTAATAGTCTTACTTATTTTTAGGGATGAAAAGCAGGCAGGTATGAAAATTAAACTTCACCATCGAACAAGAATCTGCCCTGTCTTTTTAAATGTAGGATGGAACATTTTACAACATATTCATTCTTGCTCAGCTGTGTTTGCTTTTATATCTGACACTGTCCACAGGTTTTGTTTTGTAAATGAGTGTCTGTACATAAGATTGGACATACCAGAATAACTGAGTACAGCAGTTTTCATTTATACTAAGTTATACCCAGAACACTTAGAAAAAGGAAACAGCGGAATGAAAAAAGAAAAGGAGCAAGGGTTACTGCAGAAACACATACAGTCAAGCCACAGGTCCACGTTAAAAAAAACAAAATATTAAATTTAGAGAATGATCTTCATAACCTCTCAAACACTGTAAATAAAAATTTTGGCAGCAACATCATAGCACAGCCACTCTGCCATGTGCAGTCGCTGCACTGGCTACAGCCCTTCACTCAGCTGTGATGACAGTAGCACACAGCAACATCAGAGAATGAAGGTGAATGTTCCACTTCCAGCACTTGCCTTACATACCAGTATCTGCAATTCAGAGAGTGTTATGCTAAATTTGGTAGCTGACACAATTATTCAGGTCACAGGGAAGAAAAAGTGTAGGACAAACCACTTCCTCTACAAGAATTGGAGGACAACATTCAAAAAGAAATTGAAAATATTTTCAAGATAAGAATGTGCTTTGATGTGTGTCAAAAATATTTTCAGAAGGTGCAAGGGCTGCTCGGAAGAGGGAGGTTGGCACCATAAGACTCTACTGTGAAATGAGGTTACGCAGATCAGGGGGAAAATGAGCTCTACAAATTCCCAGCAGACACAAGCCTCCTTTGTAATAATGCTTCAATAACAGTTGCTGTGTTCAGACATATAATAAAAAAATCCCTGTATAATTGTTTCCTCACAGTGTCACATTTTACTGCATGCACTTATAATTAATGTTCTCAAACAGCATAAAAAAATGAATATGATTGGACTGTGCTCCTCTGGTTTGACACTGTGTAGTATTTGACTTTGAAGACTGAGGCAGCATGTTCGTCCAAGACTACATGGTGTGAAAACCCAGAAGGCCACAATTAGAATACCTGTCACCACGAAAACAAAAATTTCTATTGACCTTATAGGACATGGAACATAAGATACTCGACTTTACTCGCAACTATAAAAGAATACTGAATACATCCACAAAAATCAGGTTTTTGAAACAATATTGTCAGTTCTCTCCTTTACATCAAAGAGTATACATAAGATGGGCAATGATGCCACCTGTTTTAGATCTTGCATGTGTCATTTTACCAGGAAAAATTCTAATGCAATGGATTAATCAGACACAGTATCATGGCACAAGTACTTCACCTCATGCATTAGAATCATAACCTGGATTCAGCATGTCAGTTCAGTTCGGGTGTCCGTAACGTTTACATCCACACCGCTGTATTCCAGTAATAATATTAAGACTTAACTGCCAACCAAATACAACAGAACCTTACACACACCAGTGCATCACATACTCCTGCCCTGTATGTTCTGTCCACCTGGACTAAACTCAGGATCATTTAACCAAGACAACAGCCACTAAACATTCATGTTGTTAATAGCATTTAGCCATAAAAATCTTTTTACAATTGAAATCAGACCTATAAGCCATAAAATATAAAATCCAGGTAACTGTGTGTAAATGTCACAACCAATGTAGCTGAATTTGTGCAAGATACAATTCTTATAAATATTACAGTAATTTAGTTTGTTATAAGTTACCTGCCAAAATGTAAAAATTCTGCAAGGACAATTGATAAGAACTATCAAACAGCTTGTAGTGGTATACTCACTTATAAGAACTCCTTAGCTGAACTGTAATATGTCTAATTCTCATCGTCAATCTTACAAAGGGTTTTTATGGTTAAATGTACAAGAACATGAATCTCAATACCTGTAGTCTGATTACAGCAAAACATGCAGGACAGACAAAAATAAAATAATATATACTTAAGGGTGCACTGTTATGCAGCAGTGATAAATATGAATTTCAGAAGCTTTCATAAATCACAGGAATTAAGAAAACATCCATTCAACATGTTTTCATTGTTTCCTTGTTAACATTACCATTTTTCTTGAGAAAGAGTTTGGTTTATAGCAGGAATAGCCTTACAACATTACCACTCCATTAATAAAATTATTAGAGCCAAATTCATATAAAAATTAATATTACAGTTGTACAATACTGCTTACCTAGAATACAGCAATTGTAAAGATAAAATTCATGCAATATTTTCTTCTTTACTGTGTTTAAATTATTAATAATAATTAAAGCTTGATCCATTATCCTATTGTTGTTAATTATAGAAAAAATATATAACACAGAACATTTTCTTGTATTTATCAATAAAAAATTTAAACAATTATAATAACATTAATATACAATCATTTTGTCTCCTCTCTGATACCAACACTACATAGAAACCCTTCAATATGCACAACTGACATGATCTCCAAATCAACAGGCATACCATTTCACCAACAAATGTCTTTGAAAGTACCTTAAGTTTCATATAATTTAAATTCAAACAGTATAACTTAAAGTATAGTTTGCTTTGCTGCTTATGTACAAACATATTACAAGATGTCTGCAGAATTCAACGTCCCATACCTGCACTCTCACAGTACTTCTTAAATATCCATTCTTGTCAAGCAAATGTCATATTTCAGAGAAATTTCTAACATAATAATAATAATAATAATAATAATTCCACTGTTATTTAACATTCATCAGCAGAACCAGTATTTATAAAGCATTGTTAGTTTCCACATTTGGAAACCAATTGTGCTTATTATTAAATTGCCGAGTTTAATACGAAATTTCACCACTGTTGGGAAATACAGAATATTTCCAAAGTTCTTTCAAAGCCCTCTGCTTTCAACACCTTCCCACCAGATATACATGAACACACATAATTCAAGCAACAGTGCGACCATCACAACAAATAATGAAACTTCATACATTTTCAAAACAAACTCACTCAGCAGAAACATAGCCTTATTCCCATATTTTCAAGACATATCTTCCAACACATTTAGTGCCCAGCAACAAAATGAATCCAAGTTTGAAAGAAATGAAATCAAACTAAATTTTCATGTATCTTACAGTTTATAGCTACACAGCATTCTAACTTTTACGAGACTGAGTTAGCCCCTTCACACATTCACATGTGGGTGCCCAGTTCCAAACCAATCTGCGTATGAACATGTCACCTTTCCTTTCAGATACCTGTATTGGAAACACAGACTAACAATGGAGGCAGCAGGTTTGTCCAGGGTATTGGTAAATATCCACCACACTACATGGCATGACATCCCAAAAGACTGTAATCTTCAACTGTCACCATCACAAGAACCTCAAGCCTCACTGCAACAGTACTTCTGCATGCTGAGAATTCATGATTTTAAAAAAATACACATCCCTCATGGTGTTATAGACATGAAACTCCAATTTTGCATTTCCTATAGTTTATTAATATGATCCCAAAATCACAGAAATTGAGTAGCAGATTAAATAACCAAGATCAGTTACTATGTGAATTCATGAAAAAACAATGTCCATGTTTTCTAAAGACAAATTACATTTTAGCTTGAACACAGGACTCTGATGACCACATGGAAATATCTGGCAAACAGTTTTGTCACTAGTTTGCATGTTATTACCATGAGACCGACAACTTTAACATCTTCAAGTATTTTAAAGTTAATGTTCCTTACACATTTCTGCTTTTCAGTGTGTTTCCAACATCTGCTGCACTGTCATGATGTCATCTTCAGAAGATCACTATCTTATCACACAAAAATAGACCACAAAATGCAACATTTATGTTTATATTGATTACTGAGTGTAACTGGGACAGGATTTTGATTTTAATTCAGTGCAGGTGTCATGTTCCACTGTTAGAACACAGAATGTTTAGCTCAAAACAACTTCTGCCAATAAAATTCAGAATAATGCGCACAGCTCAGTCTGCAAGAATAAGACCAATATATGGCTGGATGGATGTGGCATGCAGGTAATGTCAGTCACTGGAACATCAATCAGGACAAGGTATATATGCTGTACGGAAAGTACGAGTGCTCTGTTGTCAGACATTCACACTCTGGGTGTATCACTTGTTGAGTGTGGTATTTTCATTGTTTGTGAAAAGCTGTAGTGCAAAGCATGAGTGATGGACGGCATTCCTTTATTTTCTTGCACCTTTTTTTTAGTCTTGTGTGCACTTTTGGTTGAGGCCCTGAAACTTTGCTGCAACTGACGTCACTGAAAAAGTTATGCATTCTTTCAGGAGAAGTTTGGTGCACACTTACACATATGTTGTTATGACAGTAGCAAGCCTTTCACGCCTTTAATCTTATAATGGGCAGAAGAATGGAAGTTACAAATGTTTGAAACAAGTCAACCCATCACATTCTGAAAAAGAAGGGGAAATGCAAAGCAACACAGCTACTCACTGAAAATGTCCAGTAAAAGGAATCAGAAAGGAACAAAAATTATCATATGACAACTTCAATAACAACATAATTCGATGCCATTTAAAAGATACATGCTGTGGGTACTAAACCGAGCTTGGCACAAATGTATAAATGTGTGAACCCTCCCTGTGAAGCTTCAGAAAAGCAATAAAACAGCTAGAATTTGGTTATATTGGAAATTATCATCTCCAGAAAGTTTCTGTGAAGAAATGTATATCACGATTCACAGTAATTAATTTGTGAGAACAATGACACATGACACAAGAGGTTGACCTCTTACTTACATTGAAGAAATGAGGGCCAGTGCACACTGTATTAAAAATCAAATGGGAACAGAAAAACACAGTATTGCCAACACTGGAAGTCCCCCTGGCGAATGTCGAGGATGCTGCCCATGCAGAAGTTTGTCTGGTTTATAAAAACATTATTCTGACTTTCTGATCAAAATCCATAACAGATTAGCATAAGGAGATGGATGGAAACAGATTTAACTCATCTCAAGGAACAATTGTTACTGAATCTCCCTTGGCCTTCAGCAGCAGCAGCAGCAGCAGCAGCAACAGCAATGACCAATGCATTAATTCACTCCACAGAATCACAAAAAGCACCACCATGGAACATTAAAAATGTGACATGCAGTAGTGGCTCAAAAAACACAGCCTCTCTAACCCAACAATGAACAAGGCAAAACTTTATGATGTGGTACTATAAAAAGAGAGAAAGATGGAAAAGTAAGGTACAAGACAGACACTTCAGCTGAACTGAAAAGTCACACTGTAATTCTATTACCACATATCACAATCAGTTTAATCCAACTGCTGAACTTATGTGGCCACAGATTGAAGAAAGGTAGTAACACAAAATACCACATCCAAACTGCAGAATGCAGAAGCATGGGGAAAAGTGTCAGCATTTTAAAGGTAAAGGATTTTTTTTATACTGGGAAAAAGATAAACCAAAGATGAAATACTGTCTGCCTGATGATTCATGTAACAACCTACTCCAAAGAAAGCAACCAAGGCCTCACAGCAAAGATGAATACGTCACACCAAGTGGGTATTGGCACTGGCTCTCTGGCCTTTTAAAGGTACAAGTCAATTCCGACTGCTGTTATGGGCAACTACCTTCACTAGTACGTTTGAGAATGCAATACAGTTTTCAGGGCTTGTGCAGAAACTGTTTGAAGCTAAAGTTTCTGTACCCTAGTATCACTGTGCAGAATGATACTTTCAATTCCTCCCCTCCCCCCCTTCAATAACCTATTTCCAAAACATACACTGCTGTGATCAGCACAGTTCCAAAACATTTTTCTGGGACATAATTTGCACATCAACGATTTCACCTTCCCAGCACTGCTTAATAGCCTCTACAAAATGTATGATGGAAGGGCAAAGGAGTCATTGATGTGCTGACACACATTCATGCCCCACCTGCAGAAGAAATCTTCACATATGAATATGGGAATCCATAAAATCTCTGATTACAATAACTGTATGAGTAAAGTACCAAATGTCATTGCCCACCATATTTCATGGCTAGTCTGAGCTGCGATACATTAAAAAACAAGATTTTGAACATCAACACACCCACTAGCAATGTGGCACATGGATGCATCATGGACCCCCAAAGCAATTCTGCACAATATTTTGAGTACACTGCTGTCCTTGTCTGATACATTTCTGTTTATGTTACAGCCAAATTCTCAGCATTAACAAAGCAAGTACAGTGAGGGAGTGACTTTGCCACAACACTTTGTGTAGCATGAGAATGCAGACTTTTTGAGTTCTGTACTGTAAGACAACATTCTATGTCGAAAAAGCAAAAACACACTCTGTGAGCCAGTATCATTTACTGACAAAAACAGACGGCTTAATAAATTTGCAACTGAGCAGTAAAAGGTAAAGTTCACCCTAAAACAGGCCACGAAGGCCCAGACTGGGAACAGATGTACAGCCCTACTTGTTTTTTAACCTCAGTCCCAGATGGGGGTGGGTGATCAATGCCACGCCCCTGCAACTGAGCAATCATTTTATTATATATGCTCTGCATGAGACAGCTGTAGTTTTCACATACAGATTACATGACTTATGTTATCTGATTCATGTCTCTTAAACAAATGGTGACAAGGACAAAGCTTTTCCACCAACACCCATGCAGTTGAAATTTAAAAAGAGTTGTAACAATTCTGGCTGCTTCAGAATCATATGTGGGCATTTAATTCAGGCTTAAAGAGTTATAGTACCATCCAAGAATTTATCTGGTGAGGCTGAATGCAAACACAACAGTTCTTGGCCAGGATTTCATCCAGGAACCTTTTAAATGCACATCTGATGACTGCTTACTGAAAGTAGTTTCATTTTGGAAAATATTTCAGTACAGGTAGAGGCAAGAAAAATTTAACATCAGTTTAACATACGTGGTGAGGCTAATGAGATAATGCAACCTGGTAATCATAAAATCAAAACTTCACTGTACAGTGTATACACTGAAGTTATTTCATTAACAAACAAAAACATATGCAGTCAATTTGGACAAGAAAAATGTGACATATAACAAAACACTCATTAGTTAACAATAATTATAAAGCACAAAACTAACCTGGTCAATTGAACACAATATACAGTTTCCTGAAAACATGGAAAGTGCTAATGAATCAGTTCATCATTACGAAAATATTTCATTAAGGCGCTCTGAACATGTAATAAGGAACCAACCCAAGTCTCTCAGCAGTTTACTATTGGTAGACAGTGTAGGGGAAAAATATCCAGGTAGGCCCATATGTATTAGCTTCTATGCATTAGTGCAACGTGAGGGTACAATGTGTTACACGTGGGACATACCAAGCAGACTCCAAACATGCTCATATTTCAATACAAGACATTCAATAAAAAGCATGTCTTCAAAACTGCATGGGAAGTCTTAAATATTACTGTATGTATGCCACAAAGGAGCAACGCACTAAACTCCTAATCCCATGTTCAAAAGTGCTCCAGATCACAATGGACAGTAGCATAACAAAACCTATGAACTCTAAGATGAAAATTCCAATCTGCTGCCACTCAGCAAGTAAAATAAGTCCCCAGCATAACTCATCTAGTCAAATTCCGTATGAGTGAAATGGACACTAAACAACCGAACATCAGAGGCAGGAATCAAATTCAAGATAAAACTCTACCCACTGCAAATTATAAACCATGTGTGACCCATATGAAATACAATTAACAAACAACAGTACATTCATTACATTTATTTACTTATTTATTTTTGTCTGTGTTCATTTTTTCAGTTCTTGTTTAGTTTTACATATATGGCAGTGTAGTTGTACCTATTTTTTTCTGGCAAGATTCAAATATGACCGCAGTTCCTATAAAATCACTCTCATCCTCCAACAAAGAGCATTTAATTTTTACACAAAAACAAAAAATAAAACCACTTATGCCATTTGAGACATGAATATTATCATCATAATACAGTATTTCAGTTTCTGCTAAGAATAAGTTATTCCATTTGTTTTTTTAACTAATCTCTATGTTCTCAATGCTACAGCTTGCAGTTTCTTAATGCCACAGAACGATCAACTTACAAATGTGCGATGTCACATTCCAATTGCAAGTCACAAACACCAACATCTGTACCTTGCAAACAGCTGTTCAAGTTCATAACTGCAACATTATCAACAATCAGTAACACCACATATCAAGCAGTCCTTTCTGTATTGCAGCTAACATCATGACAGGAAAGTCTGATTCCAATGGAAGGAAAAGAACGGCCACAACTATACCTGCACTGACCTCCAGCTCTTGGCCACCATAAAGTTCCAAATTGCCCACAAATATTACAAAGTATTTGGTAAATCCTATCAAAATTTTCTAACAAAAAATTCATAAAACTGCAATAAGGAATAAGTGACACTAAATAATCCCAGTAAAGTATTGTTCCCTTCAACAAAACAAGTAACTAACACTTTTCTCCAATAATTTAGTTTCCTTTATCACACTCGAAAATCCCCTTTCCAAATGTACCACATCATCATGTGATAAAACACTTCTTCACACCATAACAATCGTAAAACACTAGAACCATCGCAAATTAAAACCCATGCCCACCAAAATTTATGACATAAATAGGCACCTTCATCAATTGATCAGTCTGGATTCAACGGACAAATACAACATGGGGAACAGTCATCTTAAAGACTGCTATATGTGTTGCAAGAAACAAATCAACAGACAATCAAACTAGTACCCCGACCACCCCCTGCAATATCTTAATGTCTATCATGGGCTTCTTAAGCAATATACAGCATTTTGTTGCATTCAGTGGAGCTCTAAATGCATGTCTGCAACAGGACAAGAGTAACATACTGCAAGGCTATTGTTGCATTTTTCCCTTTATGTGGTGCTCAGCCTGGTATCAATATTTAATCACAGAGAACTTCATAACTGTCAACAGTAATACAAACTTACCACATATCGTAAGAACTGCTGGATTCTCCTTTGCCTTCAACAGTGGCATAGAGCAAAAATTCTGCAACAATTTCCACAGTTAATTCTTGGGAATTCATGCAATTGCTTGTCACTTTATTCTGGAGAGCTCTGGTACGTGAAAATCATTTATAAACGTGTTTTACCATTAAGTTCCCAAGTAACCAGATCAGGGAATCTGCAAGGGATGGAACCCTTGTATGTGGTCACCATGGACTCTTTTGCCCGCAGTATGTGCTGTAGCATTATCTTGCTGAAAATACCCAATGTCGGTCTTTTTTCAGCTGGCACTTGGTTGGAAATGGTTCCATATAATGGTCACATACCAATGTGAATTCATAGTCTGCTGAAAAAATATTGGTCTAATGATTTGCCACACAATTACAGCACATCCCCCAGATACCTTTACATTGTATAATGAAACTTGCTGAATTGCAAGCATATTTTCTTCACTCCACACTCATAATTCTGCATACTGACATGAGACCACAATGGTAAAAACCATGCCTCACTGGTTATAAATGGTGGTTAGTGCAGCCATCAAATATATTTTGCACGAATGAGTAACAAAACAAAACTGTTTCCGTACAAGTGCACATTAGTCTCCTGGCTGTGAACATATATCCCAGCATAACACCAGTTGACTGCGCCTAGTGTTTTGATGATCTGTGAAGACTGACCTTTCTTTACCCATGCCTGAATGCCATACACATTTTCTTCACTTAACACACTTCCCTTGAACTGTCTATTTGTTATGAATAAACTCATGGCTGACAACTTTCTGACAAGCTTCAATATATGATACATGCTCTGAAAAAGCAACAAAATTCAGACCTTAAAATATGAAAGCAGAACCTTCAACCACTACCACAGCACTGACTATGTACACTGACAGGCCAAATGACACATGACATTAAAGGGTTCCTCTGTGATTGCATACAGAACATCTGCTGTATTCACAGTACGCAGCATTTCCATCTTGTTTAAATTCTTTACAACACAAAGAAAATTTCCTTACTAAATCCTAAATTTCATGTCAAACTCTCTAACCTCTGAATTAAGGGGAGAGAGGTTTGGTGCAATCTGTAACATAACACAGTCAAAGTCAGTTATCAACAGTGCAAAAAAACTCATGCTACACAGAAAAGTTTCCAGTACTTGCTACATTATCCCACTGAACTATTTAACTATGCATAAACTTGCAGCTGCGAATAAGAAAAGGCAGCATGCCTCATGTAATATTGCAGATTATTAAATGAAATATATATGTGTATGCATATTATCACACTTCCTGCAATAAATCCATCTATTCACTACTGTCATACTGGAACAGTAGGCACAAAACTTGATCATTCTGTATCCAGAAACCAAATATCTATGATTTCTATCTCACATTTTAAAAATGTAAAGATATTTAATAAAATGTGTCTACAGCTAAGTAGAATCACAGCTGAATTTCGATCACTTGTTCATCATACTTTCTTTAACAACACTTGTTTTGACTGATTCGCCTTGCTCAGTTACACAGGTGAACTACAGTTGCCTCCACATTTAGAAAAAACTGCAGCTGCACATGGTACTGTGGCACTGGCTTAACTGCACTGTCCATATTCTCGGAAGCAGCATATATGGTTACGATTTGGTTCCTGTGCCAAACAAGGTATCCAGACAGATCAATCAATGCTGCTATTACAGACACAACTTCACTTTTCACAATTTTGTTGAATATTTGATGACGATGATGATGATGATGATGATGGTTGGTGGTGGTGGTGGTAAATTTGTACTTGGTTAACAGCTACAGGCAAGTGCTCAAAATACATAAAAAATTACCCACAGTAAGTTACAAAGGAAAAGTATCCTTTAACAAAAGTGTAATCCTCCTAAAAATATAAAAAATGGTGTGTGTTATTAGCAGTGCTGGCACACCTGATGGAAGGACTGGACTTTATGCCACTCCTTTAACTAAATATGGGAAAACCTTTTACTTTTAGTTGGTATATAGAGATTAGTAAATATCCACAATAAGGTGAGTTTACTTTGTTCACAAAAGCACAGAACAAAATTAGGCACTACCAGGTCATCACCTGGAACAGAATTTGTAATTTTTAATGTTCCAGACTCAAATAACAAGATAATGCAGCCAAAAACTATTTTTATCAAAATGCTACAATTTTCAACACATGGAGGTTCACCATTAGGCACAGATATATAGAAGGATAGTTGTTAAACAGAACTTTCATTCCTACAAAATCAAGCCCTTCCATAAAATCATCATCCATTGCAATTACATTATTGTATTAAAGGCCATCTAATGCAGCCTTAATTATACACAATTTGAAATTTTTTCTTTCACATATTCTTGATTTTATCTCACTCTCTCTCACACACATACACACATTCAATAAAAATTTACATTATGCATAATTAAAGCTGCATTTGGTGGATTTTTAGTACAATAATATAACTGTAATAGATGACAATTACACGGCAGAGATTTCCTACGTAGGAATGAGATTTTTAACCCTTTAATCACCATCCTTTCGTACACTGACACCTGATGATGACCCCAAGTCAAAACATGCAGCATTTTTTATATAAAAACAAATACTGCTATTTCAATAAAACAGTTGTATTGACTGCAGTATCCCTGTTATTTAATTCTGGAACAACAATGAACTTCTTCTATTAAGGTTCCAGAATCAAGTCAAAACTGGGAAGGAAGTCAGCCTGACAAACACAAGCATGCCATAAATCTCAGAAATTATTTTGAACATCATCAAGTTTTCTGGAATGTGCCAATGTAAGGTTATTCCACACAAATTAGACTACCTGGGCTTTGATAAACCGGAAGCAATGTACAGGACCTTAAGGCCAGCCAACAAAGAAAACCTCTTACGAAAGGAGTGAGGCAAAGATGCATTAGTGCATGACAATATATACATGCAAAATTAAAATACTGAACAAAATATAATTTACTGTCAAGCACAACATTGAGATCTTTCACACAGTCAGTGTGAAAATTAAAACATCAACATGTAATACTCAGAATGGATAAAACTGGTCTTACAAGTAAAACAAATAACATCGGTTGGAAACATTTGCAGTCCTGCACTGACTTTATTATGTGATAAATCACCAGATAATCAGTAAATAATAAAAAATTTCAGTCATAAATTTTGACACTATCATTAGACAAACTATTCAAGAAACAGGCTCAGGGTGGAACCCCATAGTATACCAGAAAACATACGAAACAGAGAAGAAAATTTTCATAGTATGCAGACAGTAAACAAGACTACAATTACGGAACCAAGTAATATACACTGGAAACACTAAAAGCTCATCAATTCAGTAAATAAGGCATTATGCAGAACTTCATCAAATGTTTGTGAGACTGACATTAAATGGAGTAACTTACTCTTATGGTAGTAGGTGTGACTGCATTTAAATTGATAATTAAAAAACAGTTACAGCTGACTTTGATTGAACAAACCCATGCCGAGATTAAATTTAAAACAACAGCAGAGCTAATCTTACTTTATAAGAGGTATTTAAGATTGAAATAGGCCCATCCTTAATTATAATAGTGCCACTGTCTTTCTTGAGGACAGGAACATCAAGTGCCTCCTGCCACGGAAAAAGAACATCCCTTTTATAAATGAAGGTAAAATACAAACTTTACAACTGCAAAAGAAAACTCAGAGCAGCCTTTGATAATAGGAGTCTCATCCAAACTCACGCTTAGGTAACCTAAAATGCCCACTTGACATTATTGTTGGAATGGAATCAACATCTGCAAAGCTGGATAGTGTACCTTCAGAAATGCTAGGAATACTGACAGGAGAAATAAATAAATATAGAAGTGGTCAGCACACGTTTCTGCAATCGGATGCAGCTCCACCACTGTGTGGGGTGGTAATAAGCTTAATGTCATGATAACACAATAATAATAATAATAATAATAATAATAATAATAATAATAATAATAAGGTATATCTTCACATGTTTTTAACACACTTACTTTTATGTGGCCAGCCACTTCATGATAACTATGAAACAAAAAGAAAACTGAATGACAGATAACAAATTATTACTTCGATGTTTTCCT
Organism: Coptotermes formosanus; assembly: GCA_013340265.1. Classification (NCBI taxonomy): domain Eukaryota; kingdom Metazoa; phylum Arthropoda; class Insecta; order Blattodea; family Rhinotermitidae; genus Coptotermes; species Coptotermes formosanus. The sequence continues at coordinate 2,833,915 of BLKM01000900.1, forward strand.
TACTGGCAAGAATTTGTTTTATATATCATAATATTTGCACACAGGGGCAGAAGAATTTACAGGTTTAGCAAGCAAGTTACACACTTCAATTCTATATAAACATGGTGCTGAAATTCCATGCAGGATATTATTACTTGCAACAAACATACCACTGCATTCAGGAAAAATTAACAATTCATTTGAAACATAGGATAACAGAGAAGGCTTCCATACATACAAGACCATACTACTAGCAATAAAGTGGTTACTGTACTTGCCCTTATCATTTAATAGATGATAGAAAATACTATGCACAATATTGAAATATAAATTCATCACCTCTCCCAACCTCCAAAAACAATTGCCATAAAGATTTCAGTAACTAGATTAAAATTGGTGTATTCTGGCCTATTTTTGGCTAATTATTAACAAAAAATAAAACATAAAAATACCTTATTTAAAAAGGAAGTTGATGTCTACATTGATTGCCAATGATAAGCTGGGAAACACTTTTAAGACGCACTACATTCCCCTGTACTTTGTCACAATTTAAATTTTCCACCGTAATAACTTATGGAACAAGTATGTATGGTATGTTCAGTGTCCAGGTGGAAAAGTCCAGCGAAGTTAGTTTGGGTTATTTTGTGGTCAAAGTAGAAACCAATTTACCAGTTGCTACCAGTTCCACAAAAATATGGACCTCCTTCACCACTGCCCTTGCAGCATATCACAAGGACAAACACATTATGAATACGTTCAGTTTTTCTTAGTTTTGGGATGCACACCACTTGCTACCAAATCCTGATTGTGACCTGATACATGCACCTGCCTCACTTTTTATAAGTAACTGCTACCTGGCTAAGGGTCACATGGTGAACCAATAGTGATGCAGATGATCTTTTTCTTGGGCACTGGCACCATGCAGAAGTGGCCTGTGTTACTGACATTTTAGAGGAACATGATACCCCATCTCTGGTGTCTAAATATCTTAATCCTGACCATGGAGGCAGCTCGCTCATCCAAAATATGGTAAGAAAGTTCACTTCTGCACAATGACAACACCCAAGAACAGGAACAACATCAGCATTTACCTCAAAAACATCAGCTGAATGACAGAGTTGTTTGGTAAGATATTTCTTAGCTATGATGATGTTCACCACAAAAATTATGTAGTATACCCATTGTCACATGAGATGGCACTTAATGCAATAGCTAAAAACAGGCAAGCACAAAATGAAATGTAAACTTGCTGAGGATCATGTTACATCTATGAAATAAAGTTGTTTTGTCACTCTAAGACAGATTAGATACTCAAACTCAGTATGTGTTTAAGCGGGGTGGGAGAGTATCAACAAATTACACAGAATTCGAAAAATTATAACCAACCTACAAGCAAAATAAAATACACATAAGTATATTTTCAGCCCATTACACACTATATAATTTGGTGAAAATAAAAGAACTTGTATCCCCCAGTTTTAAAACTTACACAAACAAAAACCAAAACCTTGAGTTACAAGTCAAACAAACCTTGCCAGTAATTAAAAAAAAAAGGGTAGGATACAATAACTAAAGCTACTAGGGAAGAAAACATGCTAGGGTTTGTATGCTGCTGACAAAAATATTTACAAATAACGAAGTAATAATATATGCGATGGGTTTAATGGAGGTTGTACAAGGTGCATGAAAATTACATGGCATATAATTAAAACTTAAAACAATGACTGAATTTCTGTATGATGGCAGTAACAACTCTGAAGCCTTTACAGTGAAATCTCAATGTGTTTCGGGGCCTGACACAAATTTATTGTGATGATGTGAAGGATATGTCAAGTTTGTAAAATCTCCCACACATTTCACCAGAACTGCTTACCAAAAAGTAATCCAGACTTTCTAAGATGTCTTTCAAATTTGAGAACTACCCTTGAAACATGGCATCAAAATTATGTTCTCACCTAACTCATATTTTTAAGCATTACCTATCTGTATTTATCAATGTATTACATAACACCATCAATAATACTTCAAAATGATTCACATGGCATGGCCAGTCTGTAAATGACTACCGCTCACAAACACTATAAACAATGGAGATTATGCAACATCAAATATTTATTTAATTTCAACATACAACAGAATATATGTCTGAAACAGTCACGTAAATCTCCACAACATACACCAAACAGGCCCTAATTCTTGAACATGCAAGTCATACCCATAATGGTAACTGGTACGCAGAAAAATAAGGCAAGGAGTCAAATCTTCTTGTGCTGTTTAGCTACCTAACAAGGCGGGTGGGTTAGCTGGCTGACCAACTCCATAATGCATACTTCCAATACACATTCCTACCCATGACAAGAATATTTAGCCAATGACCTCCACTCTTCCAAATGCTTGTCTGCTGTGTAGACAGTACTACCGGTTTAAATTTGAAGAAACAACAGCACGTGATTACATAGTTGTACAAATTATACAGAAAATTATACATATAAGGACAAACCAAAAGGAAAACAGAGATTTCACTGTAAATTATAACAGCAGGGGAATCTACTTCATCAACTGAAGTGTCATGGCTATTTACTTTTATATCTCTCTAGAAAAATACATTCATTACCCATTAGCTGGAACTGGAAATGGCATCACTACCAAAATCAACAATGCAGACTTTTAAAACAAACACATAGACTTCCTTAATTTAGATTGTGCAGAAACTCCACATGGCAGAAATTCAAGTAAAATAAACAGAAAGCAAGTAATGACTTATATATCAAAACTTAGATGTGTTTACACAGGCATCATAAGTAAAATGTCGAGCAGCTCTAAATTGTAGTATACAGAACCAAGAAGAGAAAAACTTATAGGAAAGAGGAAATTATTTTAGGCTTTGACAGAGTAGATAAATTATGTTGCAGCTGAGATTTCACACAACCCATTAACAGTCAGAAATGTGTAACAAAAATTTATCATGAAGAAACACATGCCAAAAACTTATACATTATGTTGGAATAAAATTGGGAAATAAAAAGTAAGGGTAAAATTCACCCTAGAACAGGCCACGAAGGCCCAGAGGGAGAGTAGAGGTATAACTCTACTCTTTCTTTGACCTTGGCGCTAGATGGGGGTGAGTGGTCAATGCCATGGCCCCGCCACTTTACCCCCAGAAAAGACCCAGTACCCACTGTACACATTGCTGGGTGGGCCCCAGAGCTGGACTGCATGGGTGCAGAAAATCTCGCTCCCACTGGGTTTAAGATTGGGGAATACTTTAACTTTATCCATTTGTGTTAAGGCTATGTACAGGAAGGGTCTGTGCTAATAGAACAAAACCAAATGTTAATTTCAAATACCAACTGAATTAGGAGAGCCTTCAAATGTTTTGCTTGTCTGTAACTGTTACAAAAGCAAAAAGAGACATGACTCTTTCAAGGTAAATATGCTGTAAGAACTACACCTAGATCTACAACACTACAAGAACAGAACGCATCTTCAAAAGCTTATAAATAATGATTCTGCCCTGCTTGACATAAAGTGGAGTAATGCCACCAATTTATAGCACAAATAACTTACAGAAAAGATGAGTTACATGTCATAGTCAAGAAGCCGTATCGCGTACACATATTGCGGGTGCATGTGAAAAGGGGGTCAAGCCAGAAATAATGAAAAATTAGCTACTTGTGATTTCATAACCACATAATTTAAACTGAACACCAAAATCTCTACAATTTATCATAAAGAATTAAGCGTACTTAGTTCAAACATTCAGTGTGCACGTGTTTGTGTTCCTGAATAATGGTATCAACACTAAGGTTACACAGTGCACCTGCATTTTACATTTCTGAAGACACCATTGAAAATGAATGTAAATTCAATGAAAAGTTTTGTACCCACTGACATTAAATACACTGAATTAATAGTGTATTACATTACAATGTCACCTAGTTCAATAGCAAGTTGGTGCTTTTTGCTTCCTGCTGCACTTTGTGCATCTTGTTCTCATCACTAATGAGGGAAGCCATCATGAATTCACTCTTTGCATCTCCTAGACACTTCTCCGCATCACACATAAAGTACACTGAAGCCACCCAGCTGAGCTCAAAACACTGGTCTGGGCCTTGTCACCATGTTGCAAGAATGGACCAGTGCCAGTAGCTCAGCTGCACTACTACTGTACACAACGTATGACACATCTGACATTAACCCACAAGAGGTGCTAAAAAATCATAATGAAAAATAATTTTTTCCCTGCTTTCCTATTAAAAGTAGTTAAAATGACAATATGCCAATTTATGCTCAATTTTAACACAGAATCAAGAAACTGGGTAGGAGGCACAAACGTACACTGAAAGAAGATTTAACATTTTTCTTCTGAAGTTTTTGCAGGACCAATAAAAGTACGTACAACCAAGGAAAATGTAGATTCAAGGAATGTAAAATCCAAGTTTCAATGTAGAACAGCAGTGATAGATGAATGAATGAATGCATGAATGAATGAATGAATGTAATGTTGATCAATGTTTGTCTAGAAGGAAAAAATCTAAAGCCAGGAGTGATGATTTTTTATGGATGTAAATATGTTAGGTTCATGCAAAACTACTGATTGAGGAAATTCTTTAACAGTTATTCACCAGAACATTGGAGGCCTATCCAACAAAAGCGAATGAATTAATTTGCTCATTCACAACAAATAAAATTAATACACACATCACTTGTCTTTCAGAACATTACTGGTCTAAACAGAATTTACCTTTTATTAATTTAGAGAATAATTCCCTAGGAGCTAGCTTCTCATGTATCATTAATCATGGAGGTGATGTCTGTATCTATGTTAGGAAGGATATTAATTATATGAACCTCAAGGTTTCTCACTATTGTGTTGAAAAAATTATAGAACTTTGTGCTGTGCAAATTGACACTAACCTCTCATATAGTAATAATTTGTGTTTACAGATCTCCTGCAGGGAATTTCAGGCAATTTTTAAACACACCGGACATAACTTTGAAACATTTATACAAACCTAAAACAGAATTTTTAATATGTGGAGACGTACATGTAAATTATTTGTCAGACAGTTATCGCAAGGCTCAATTGTCCTCATTATTGAATACTTTCAATGTGCCTCATACTGTCTCATTTCCCACCAAAACTCATAATAGTCAAGGATCAATAATTGATAACACAAGGTTACACTCTTTTACAGTATCATCAATAGTTACTGGATTGTCCGACGACGATGCTCAGTACCTAATTTTGAAAACTGTGTTTTCCTTGAACAAAAGTAGAGAATTTTTATGTAGAACTACGCTAATATATAATGATTCCATTTCCAATTTTCGAGAGCTACTAAAAAATGAAATCTGGGTTAATACCTATGAATATGATGATGTGAATGACATTTTTAACTCCTTTCTGAATACTTTTTAAGTAATTTTCGAGTGTTGTTCTCTTGTTCAATACTTAACATCCAGGTCTAAATCCAGCAACAATGAATGGATCACAAAGGGTATAAAGGTTTCTTGTAGACGGAAAAGAAGTTTATATGTACTCAACAGAAGCCGTCACAGTGAGGAATTAAGAGCTTATTATACTCAATATTGTACGTACGCAAGGTGATACGGGAGGCAAAAAGGATGCACTACAATCACTTATTAATACACTCTGATAACAAAATGAAAATGACATGGCGCACTGTTAAGAGAGAGGCAGGTAAAATATGTTACTCTGAACCTATGCTATCATCGTATCAAATTGATAATACACTAATAAATCCCACTCAAGCAGCAGATGCCTTTAATAATTACTTTTTATCATTCACTGAAAGACTTAACCTTACAGATGTTCAAGCTGATTCTGCTATTTCGTATGGCAGTTGTCCCACTTACAAAGGCTGAATTAATAGATACACTTGGTTCCCTAAAAAATAAGAGCTGTTCTGGATATGATGGCATACCTAATGAAATATTGAAATTATGTGGACCATTCATAAGCAGACCATTATCTCATATCTTTAACAAATTGCCTTCTCTGGGCATTTTTCCTGATCGACTTACATATGCTATTATTAAAGCACTGTACAAGACAGGTGATAGATCTCTTTTTGCAAATTACAGTCCAATTTCTTTACTGACAGCGTTTGCTAAGCTATTTGAGACTACAGTGTTTCACAGACTAAATCAGCATTTTCAGGTTGATAATATTTTATCTTCAGATCATTTCAGATTTAGGAAAGAATTATCAACAATCAATGCCACCTATAAACTCAAAAATATTCTTAATGCATGGAACAACAAAAGGCATATTGGTGATATCCTTTGTGATCTTCCTAAGGTATTCGATTGCATAAATCACGAGATTTTGTTACAGAAATTAGAACATTATGGCATACAAGTAAAGATTTAGACTGGTTTAAATCTTATTTAGCCATCAGAAAACAAAGGGTGAAATTAAAATCTCATTCTGCACATAACTAACCTTTTGAGACAGGAGATTGTGAAACATGGAATTCCACAGGGGTTGGTACTGGGACCCTTACTTTTATTATATATACAAACGGTTTTCTCTTAAGTATAAAACTGTATCAGATGCCATAATATTCGATGATGACACTAGTGTCCTTATTGCCAATAAAAACTTTAAGGAATTTAAAAATACCTTTAATATTGTCTTATCCCATATTACTAAATGGTTCCATGCAAATGGGCTTATTTTCAATATGGATAAAAAAAATATGGTAAAATTTACTCCAACTAACATAATATGCAATCCATTAACTATTGAAAATGCAGCTAAAGTCTTAACTGAAGCCACAAATTTTAAATTTCTTGGTTTACATACTGATAAACACCTGAATTGGAGGAGTGATATTGAACAAATACTTCCAAAATTGAGTACAGCTTGTTATACTATTAGAAAACTTGCTCATGTCTTGAATATTGATGTTCTTAAGATCATATATTTTGCTAATTTTCAATCTGCAGTTGACTATGGTATTATTTTTTGGGGAAATTCTTCTAATATGTCGTATATTTTTGCTGCAAAAGAAAGTAATATGAATTATGGTGGGAGTCCCTTCTAGATGTTCGTGTAGGAGTTTATTCAGGAAACTTGACATTTTAACTCTACCATGTTCATGTATTTTTTCATTGATGTTGTTTGTTTTGAAAAATACCGACAGTTATCAAACAAGCTCATCCATTCATACGATTAATACAAGGTATAAAAATCAATTACATAGGCCTGTTGAAAATTTGTCATGCTTCCAAAAGGAAGTGTTTTAGTCCCGGCTAAAGACTTCTAATAGTTTACCATTAGAAATTTCAGAATGTCAAAACAATAAATTACACTTCAGGGCAGCACTGAGAAAATATCTTTTACCGCATTGTTCTTATTCACTTGATTAATTTTTTATATGTAGTCAAAATAATTCATAACTGTGGTGTTTATCATACATGACTTTTTTAAGCATTTAATATTTTACTCTGGGTTTACTGTATTTTATCTCAATCTTAAATTGATAATTGTGATAACAGAACAGTACTGTGTGTCTGACATACATAGTTGTTGTTATTGTTCTCTGGTATTCTAGTTCTATTCTTACTCACTTTCTTATATTTTTGCATTTTTCTGTATTACTGGCATTGACTGTTGTTTTGTTGTGTGATACGTGTTTCTTTTGTCTATTTTGTTTATATCAGTATGTGTGCATTGTTGACATGTTTCACATTCAGCCGTATTAATGGGCTTTGGATCTGTGAAACGTAAAGGCATGTACGTACGTACGTACGTATGTATGTATGTATGTATGTATGTATGTATGTATGTATCTAATGAGCGCATGCAAAATTGGCGGCATGATACTGACGGGGAAACCCAGTACTCAACGGAAAACCTGACTTAATGCTACTTTGGCCACCAAAATTCTCACCTGGACTGGCTTGCCATTCAACTTAGGCCTCCAAAGTGACAAGCTGACAACTAAACACCTCAGCGATGGCACAGCCTCTCACCTCAAACAGCTGGTATGCTGTGCATCTGAAGTTTATTATAATGTGGCGCCCTGTGCACAAGGGCATATGTCACAGAAATGCAATTACTAACTTACCCACCTTTCAAATGCACCCACAAGTCACATAAAACATCTGCAATTTTGTAACTCTAATGCTAAAAATAAAGCCGACATAAATCACAAAACAAAAAACAGACAATTACATTAAGTCTCCTCATTCTGTTTTGGATGGAAGGTATGGCAAACAAGAAAGTGGGGAAGACTTAATGTACACTAGTATCAAGAACAATATTACATAAACTGTCTGAATCTTCCAGTAATTACCACCTATCACCATACTCACACATTTGTCAATTACTGTAGTTCACAACTACAATTCCTTGTATCCATTTTCATATATATTCCATCCTATTTAAATCCTATTAATTAATATTATTACTGTTTCTTTTGCAAGTGTAGCATTTCCATTAATGCTACACAATACAACAAACCCACAAAACAATTTAAGTAAAATACTCTTTTTTTAACTTAAGAGATGCTTTACACTACCACAAAAAACTGTCATGCGACAGCTTGGATAAACCTACATACATGTAAGACTCATGATCACTGTGGTCTAATTTTAAAAATGCATAATTCCACAATTCAGAAATTATAAAATGCAAGAAGTCAAAACATCTGTTTTCAAAAAATTTTCCTGGAATAGTTCTGCAAGCCATCAACATACCCTGTGTCCCCAGCAGCCTTTGATAAAACACATATTATCTGGAACAAAGACGTTCAAATAATAAAGGTAGGCATATACATATACATAGTATTAAATAAGTAATCTCTGTTAAATTCTATACATTAAAGCTTCTTTTTATCAACTTCTGGGGGTTTCAGAACAATCTCCAAAATGTGCATGAAAGTTAGCTGGGCAGTGTTAAGCATCACTGATGTATATTTCCCTTTTCAAATTCATCTTTACATCAACCTGTGTATCACATCTTCTCTCATTCAACGTTCTGTACCTTTCCTTGCTACAGCACACAACAATGAAAGCAATGTCTTGCATGTTCGTACGTAGAACAATGTCGCGTCTTGTTTGTTTGCTTAGCTTAGCACTCTTTAAAATTTACACGGAGTACTCTGCACACCATGGCTTTATTTCACTCTTCCTGGAAAAGTTAGTATCAACTGACAATCAAAGGAAGGCCGTTTCAAAGAATTTAAAGACATTTTTGTTTTAAACTTCAATGACAAGAACAAATACATTTCTGAATGACTGGGTTCAGGAAAACAACATTCAGCTTTACGTGTAAAAGAAGAAACTGTGGGCAGTCAAACAGAATATTGCCCATTTCAAATCTGTATGCCAGCAAATAAAATTTAACAACACATCGGACACTGGTCAGGAAATTATTTACGCACAAACTACTTCGGATGTCATGTTTTCACACCATCATAATCATCATAATCACCATCTTATATAATTATTATTACTGTACAAACAAATGCCACCAATTGCTATTTTATTATGTGACAGTTTTGTGGGATTGTGTTACATGTCCTCTCCTTACAATGCACTGCTGTGCAGTTTACATTGCAAGGGCACTTCTTTCATTTTTTGATTAAGAATCATTTCATTAAAAAAAATAACTTACAATTAAGTTTACTGGTTTCATATCCTTTACAGTGGCTGTTCAAACACTATTAAGCTTACTTTGTATAATATAACACTATAACTGTTTCTTTCCAACTTAACAATGTAATTTCATAACTTTGTTAGTAACAGAAAGTAATGAAAACATGAATAAATTTATCATCCATCTCTTAAACAGAAAATAAATTACCAACAAGTATGATAGTTCTATATTTTACAACTCAATATATATTTTATAGCTAAAATCAAGCTCAAGAATCTGCCAACTGCAACCATTTTTGCTTATTCAGGAAACCATATCCATCTGGAAACATGCACAGATCATTGTGTGATACAATTCAAAAAACACGTGGCATAAGCTTCTTCTGGAAACGAGCATCTCAAATAAAAATCTTACTAAATGTGACCTTCCTTGTTCCCTCTCATTCAGCTAATGGGCGATCAAGTCTTCTCTGAAGTCACTCCTAGCTGCTGTGTATCACTTCAAATCTTATGTTCAATTTCACGTTACAATGATGTTAAAAACAGACATAGTCTTGTTTAATTGTCATTGTATAAACATATCCGCATATATTCTTTCTAACACACTTAGAAATATTCTAAGTTGTAGTTTGTAAGTTTCACTTTAATACATGTTTTTTTATTATATTTATAATGTTCACATCTTTTGACTTAGGATGGCAGAGTTTTGTAGCTGATCATTTGTTTATAACATCCATCTGAGATGCTATTGTAAACATTAACCGATACGGCAGTTTCTCATCATGCACTTCGTGATCTCTTCTGTATCTGGAAGCGATGCTCATGTTGCAACACTTCATGCACACACTCTGTTATTCCCAACTTTATTCCTACACCACAATCAGGTGCTTCCTTGGGCTGTTTTCTGTTGACTGGATGTAAAAGTCTTTAAAAATGTCCACCTCAGAAACAAAGTCTTGTTTTAACAAATTCTCATATGCAATCACTTCTAACTAGGTGCTCCTTTCATAAACTTAAAAAAAAAATCTGTTGAAAATTGTGTTAAAAGTAGCATTCACATGTTCTGAAAATGTTATTAAGTAGTGCCTGAATAAGTAAAAGAGTTACATTTCATTGGGGCGGAGTAAAATCTGATTTTTAACACCAAATAATTCATAGCAACACACATATCCTTATAAACTGCAATTTTTTTTCAATAAAGAAGTGAACTGTCAAGTATAGCAAGTGACCATAATTCAAATCAACACAGACACTAAGGGAATTTCTAAGCAAATCTGATAAACCAAGGCAATCATTAAACCTACACCCAATGTGTGCTACGAACAATGTATCACACTTGCACAACTGTGTAATACATACACATGAATTAAATCATCTTTTGTTTGGATGGAAACGATCTCCTCACAAAAACCCAACATTTACTTAAAATCAACACAAATTTTCAAGTTTAACTTGTTAAAACTTTTAAGATAATACAATTCTTGTATCTTACTTGCATACCTCCTCTAAATCAGCCCCATAAACGCAAACCAGAAGTGAACAGGTTCATACATGCATTCATGCACACATGTACACACACAACATACATACAAACACAAAAGACTGCAACTGTTCACCAACATCTTCTACTAAACAGAGCAAACATGGCGCTTTCCAACTGATTTCTAAAATTCAAGAGCAATCATATTTCCAACACTGTTTTCTTTACAAAAGAAGGAAAGCATGTGAGGCAAGTTTCTGTCCCGCAAATTCATGTTTATAAATGTTAATGACAGTATGCCGTAGCTATCTTCAGGATTGGAGGAGCATCCAAATCAACAGTTGCCTTCCATTTGCATTGCAGCATATTTTTCTGTTCTCCAAAATGAAAGAATAATTCCATTAACCAATATCCTCAATAACCCCCAGTTCTAGTCATAAAACCTTAATCCATTACCTTATTAATTTTCTTTAAAAACTCCTCAAAGTTATACTTAAAATTTTTTATGTCCTTGGATGGAAAAATCTTTTGTTTCAAATGTCTCAGGGTTTTAATCTTTTAGCCTTTTATGGTTTATGATTATTTCAATATTTCTGTTATATTTTATTTAATGTCCTAATGGTTGGCTAACCCTCACTTTGCACTAGGCCCACCATCAGAGCCACCACCTACTGACACTTTCTCGCCTCCTTCCTTCATCTTCTCACAGTAATCTGCGAAGATGTCACGGAAACGAGCCCATGACTTCTCTGGAACAGTGATGGCTGTCCGGAAGTTGGTCTTCACCTGCCATGAAGCCAGAAAATGAGACAGAACATTATGAATGCAAAACATCTCAGTACAAAAACTGCGATCCCCAGAACTGGATGACAAAGTTATGTTTTATTGAAGCACAATGACAATCACATCACACAACAAATCCACCAACTCTTTATCAGTGAAATGAAACACATGAAAAATTTTACCATTGTCACCGAACAGCAATGTTCCCCATCAAATCGAAATGCTAGCTAATATAACCACCTTTAATGTCAATAAAATTCTCTATGCCTACAGAGCTTGATGTGTAAGTGATGAATAAAGTTTTTGCATCCTATGTCAACTACTTGCAAATTTACTACATTTCGAAGTTGTAAGTTGCCCCTGAATTCTCCATGTGTTCTGACCTGCTGATGCGCTCACAATGAGCTCATCCAAACGCCAACCCAAGAAGCTCTTAAAGATGGACTTTCATCCAATATGTCACCCTTCTGGGCACACTAACATTTTGACCTCAACTTCTTACCTTAATTGATGAACAAGATGGCCAACCTGGTTTAACAGTTTTTCCCCCTAAACATTTTAGGAATCTTTTAAGTACACTTTTGAAGAATTTCATGCTGGCACAGGAACAGGTTGAGAACACACACACATACAGTTGTTGGCACTTGGATTTAAGACGACAGTTAAGCTACATGGGCAATAAAAAATTAATAAAGAAGGGCAGAAAAGAACTTGGTGGTCTATGAAAATACTGAACTCAGTTCTCAATTTAAGTAAGATGTATTACCTGTCAGAGTAGCTATTTAGTCTGCAAAGCCTGCTTTATAGTTTCTCAGTGGCATAACAGGATTCCTTTTCACTAATAACTAGACACTGGATGTTCATGCAAATGCATATTTTTTATTTTCAGGAGATATACAAAAAATTCAAGGTCTGTGCATGTTTCATTCAGAGGCAAGAAAATCAATTCAGTTTCACACTGCCCAAAAATGCATATTAATTCCCATTTTAGCACCTCATTCCCTGTAAAAGCTTATTTTCAAAGTCTGTCTTAATTGCACTGTATATTAAATAAGGATATTTCAGATCCGCGAACAGTTACTTAATGGACCTTGCACTATGTGTGAATGTCAGACTGTTCCAAGGTTTGCCCTGTAACAACGCTCAAACCACTCATCCATTTGTTGGTTATTATTCACAAAATGAAATTAAGGGGCACAAATCAAATTATTTAAAACATGTTACCATAGCTGTGCATTTGTTTCAAACTAGGCAGCCTTCTTTCTTGTGAACTGGAAGTCTGACTAAGATTTACTATATTTCTGACAGTGCTGACTCACACGATAAAATGGGGAGATGTTTCAGCAACCTCTGCTACCATAAAAGCAGTCAGTATTTACACTCAGTTGGCACTTGACAATATAACATGGCAGAGGTACAGATGATGGGATTAGGGGAACAATTAAACAGACAACAAAAACGGCAAATGTCCGACCAAAACCCTCATGAAAAGCAGGTCATGACACTGAAACAATTCTATGAGTGGGCTTTCATAATGATTCCATGTCACCTTTGTTAACTGTACTACTGAAGACCACAACAGAGAAATAATAATGCTCAAATTAGGGGTTCAGGAAAGCTCAAACACTTCTGGCCACCAAAAACAATACCTGCCTTAAGAACACCAAGTTCAGACAAAAGGAGAACAACAGTAACATTTCAAGTAATATTTATACATTTCTCTAACCCAGTAAATCTCCCATGTATCCCTCACTCATTGCCAGATATGCTATGGGTTCCAGCGCCAAAGCCTTTTAAAAGGTGTACTCAGAAACTTCAGCATGTCACACTCACATGCAAGAGGTCAGTAGACTTTTAATCCTTGAGAACTAAAAAAGTGTCATTATGGGTGCTCAAAATAGACAAGCATATTTGAGAACATGCACCTATCTGTTAAAAATGTGCACTAATGATAAACCTCTGATGTTAGAATATAACATTCACTGAAGCCAAACTTAAAAGATTTTGACAATGGTATATACACTCAACTAGTGTTTTGGATGCTGTCCATTGTTTTATTTTTATTATACCACAACATTTTGAAAAAAGGATCTACTCTTGTCTGCAGGTAGAAAAAAGAGAGAAGGGTGCTGATCTAATGAGCCTTTTAAAAAACGTTGTCTCTCACCGCAGATCCAAGGACGGTCAATGAATAGCATCAGAATATGTTTTACGAATTGTAAAAAAAAAACTGATATTGGAACAATGTCTAGTTATCAGTGAAAAGTAATCCTGTTACATCACTGATAAAATATAAACCAGACTCTGTGGACTAAATAACTATCCTACCAGGTAACACTTCTTACTTAAAAACCGAGAAATGATTTCACAGTGTAATGTAGAGACCTGCTATGTATCTTTTACTCGATATAAAGCCACGTAAAAATAATGACACAGCTGTCCGTGCACACATGATGAAGATATACAGGTGGAGCGCAGGTAGAGCTCCACTTGTTATTAACCTCAGCATTAGATGGAGGTAAGCTGTTAGCCTCATGTCCTGGCTGCTTTACCCACCAGAAAACTGCCTCCAGCACCCACTCAACAGGACAGTGAGTGGATCCCGGAGGTCTTAATGTTTTGGAGAAAACTCCTGCCGCTGCTGGGATTCAAACACCGGATCATCTAGCCCATAACCTAGCGACTACAATGACCAAGTTGTCCCAGGTCCTTTGACACTATCCCAGGGATGCAGTAACCAAAAATGTATTCTTTCACTTCTAACACCTGACAATTCTGAACAGCTTCTTCAGCCTAGTGTCCTGTGGTATCATCATGACACACACAGACTTCCAACTTGGCCATGTGCACAACTTCTCTAAAAGGCAAGACATTTACTTCAGGTACAATGACACCTGGGCAGGCCATTTGTTTTGGAGAAACCAGTTCCTTGTGGCTTAAAGTAACTTACAAGCAATCACTGGCCAGTTCGGTTCTCCAGAATGCAATGCCACAGATGTTGCATATGAGGAATAAGAAAGAGAAAGGCCAAATAAAGCATAACAGGTGCATCTTTTACTGGTGAAACATTATAACCCTGCAATGATCCTGGGGTTTAAATTCCAACTGCTCTAAGACAGAAGGGTTTTAAATTTATAGGACACTTAAAAGCATTCACAACTGCAAGTGTGCCCCGGCCAGCAGCATGCGAGGTATTACAGGTCTGCACAGTACCCTGAGGCAAGCATTTAAGGGTTAAACACTACAACCCCAAATCTAAGCTGTCACATCAGTGGTAGATACAAGTTGCTGAAATCTCAGAACATCTCACCAAACAAGTACATAATAGAAAAGGTTTATTCTGCTGTGTTTCCTGCATTGCACTGCTTACTAAACACAGAGCAACCAGCACATACAGCACAAGGCTGGTCTCAACTACATTTATAAGACAAGGGTATGGCTGGGCAGAGCACTAAACGTTATGGCAAAGATATGTTTCCACTTTACCACAATATGTCCTTGTTTCAGCCCTTCAAAGAGAAGTTTTCTCATTTGTGGTCCATGCTGCCATCTTGCTGGTATGTTATTAAACCATGTACAGACATATTCAAGGTGAATGAGCCTCAGCCATATCCAGAATTATGAAAGTAAATGAAACACTTCGTTCCACCTTTATGTGGAACAACAAACATGACCCAGCAAAGACAGATACTTAAGGAGCACAACGCTGTCCTACAACTCTAACAGCACAACAATCACTCAACAGGCAAGACAAGCCTGCACTTTTATCAAAAGGTTCACTGCATGAATACCAGAACAAGAGTGAATAACTGACAACTTACAATGCACCTAGCACTGCCTCATAAGTTTCAGCTACAGTGCTGTAAATACTTTGAGGATCAGGAAGCAAGCACGCACCCGACACAACACAACACAACACAACACACACACACACACACAAATTCCAAACATCTATATCAAGATGTAGGCTAGACAGTCCATAAACACATCACTTGCCACTGAGTTATCCGTATATGATGACACCTTATGCATCAAATTACTATGGCTACTCATGATATTGTTTACCTCAGAAATGCGCATGTAGATGCCACGATTGTTCTGTCCAATGTCAAAGTAAAAATTCTTGTTTTCCACTCTCATGTGTCGTCCCTCAGGTAGTTCACCTTTGAATCCTCCATCATCCGTGCCAAATTCTTCTAGGAGATCTGTCAAAGCATCCCGGAACTCAATCATCCCCTGAGCGGGAATGGCGATTTGTGACCTTGGCCCTCCTCGTGTGATGGTCTGCGATACCTGCAGCCCCAACACAGGGAACACAACCCCCCCACAACAGTATACAGCGTGCAGGCATAACAAACAGTCCTAGCAAATTACTACAGTATTCCTTACATGTATATTAATGTACGAAACATTATGTCCTAACGTAATTTAGATTTTTACTATGTACTGACAATCACATTTCTTTTACATATCCCCACACAGTAATTCCTTATGTCCCTACGTTATTATATCACTCCTTTAGAGTGTACTTGTCATGATGCATACGGTTACATACAAACAATGCTATTTTTTATTTCTGGCAAGAATGGTGGAATTACTTGTGCAACAAACTGGCTGGCGTGAAGTCTATTTCTAGCTTACTTCCCTTCCTCAAGAAAAAATATGGTGCTGGTACTGCACAACAATGTGCACTGCCAAAAATAAATAAATAAATAAATAAAAATAAAATGCTATACAGGATGCTCTACTGTTTGTAATAAGGAAGACTTCTCTATAACAGACCAAATGTATGACACCTGACCCAAAAAAATAACAAGATTTCTCAGTACCCAGTGCCCATGCCAACGCCAACAGCTCTGTGTTGCCACACAAAAAAATCATATCCTAATGAGGCAATCATGGAGGAGGAGGAGGAGGAGGAGGAGGAGGAGGAGGAGGAGGTGGTGGTGGTGGTGGTGGTGGCGGCGGCGGCAGCACTCAGTTTATAGAAGCATCAGCTGCTTAGATATTTGCACACATGCTGCAGTGAGGCCATACAGAGTACATAGTTTCAAAGAATGAAGACTTAAAAGATGACAAAGAGTTTATAAGACAGAAAGTTTAACTCCCTCACAAAGAGGGCTAAAACTCAGTTTGAATCCACAATTATTACCAAGTATTTCACAGGGACTTCTTTGCAAATAAAACCTTTTGTGTCTGATATCTTGGACAATTAAATAAATGTGTAGAAAACTGAGACTGCACCACTGGTTTCACTTGCCACACAGCTGCTGTTGCCATTTTCACTCCATTTTCTTTTCCATTTGGCCAAAATACAATCATGGAAGGTAAGTCCTAACCCTAAATTTAAAACAACAGCTAAATGGGTACCAAGACAATTGGAATCCCTGGCAGCAGAAGCTGCCCCACTATCACTGATACCTACATAACCTGCTGTCCAGGTTATTTTGAAACCCCATTACAAAGTGAGTGGCAGTTCATGCACAGCTCAAATATGAGTGGGTGGGTGAGAACAGTAAGTAGGGAGTAAGCTTTGGACTATAATCAGAGAGTCTGCACACAGCAGAAACTCCTTGGCAGATGGTCACCCGAAGGTGAGGGTGAACAGTTCTGCACTAAAAATTGAAATACAAGGATGCAACCAAAGTTAATGGTCTCCTTTCTGAAGAAAAATACACATGCCATTTATTCATTCATCACAGAGTCCAAGAAGGAGATTGTGTGCCATAGCTGCCACAAAATCATTTCTCAGAAGAGTCTACAGAAGGTATATGAAGACCATATGTGCTTCAAGGAGGTCAAAGATGCAAGTACCATAAAGCTACCTACGTGCTAAGGATGTACTGTGGGTGCTTGAAAAGGGATGCAAGGGGTTGAGGTGATATTAAGTGCATCCGACATCTTTTATCTGATTCCTCCTGGAAAAACTGCTGAATGGAAGAGACAGAGAGCATGTAAACAAGAAGTAAATGCACAAGGAAAATCATAACTTCAGCAACAAAATTCTTATCTGTATTACCTACAAAAAGGAAATAAAAAGCAGACAAAAAGGGAAAGCATAAAATTGCTGAATCTTAAGACAGAATTTTCACTGTTTATTGCTAGGCCCAATACAGTAACTGAGAATTCTTGTTCTCTTCCATTAGCAAATTAAAAAAGAAAATAAGAATTCATGTCACTTACACTCACCCTTAGGAATCGCCCACGTGAGTTTTCCTTTAGGTCCAGATAATAGCGCCGGTTGTCCTTGATCATCATCTCAGATTTGAGCTTCCCATCTTCTGGGACATTCTCTGGATTCGGTGGGCCTAGTGACGCATAAAAGTCACTAAAGGTCGACAAGTGGTCTCTAAATTCTGCTGCCGTTGACAGGGCTAGGAAAATTTGACTCCGCCTACCATCAGCCCCAATCTAAATAGAAAAACTTCTGTATAAAATATTGGTCTGCAGAAGACAAATATGTGTGTGTTGGGGGGGGGGGGGGGGTTTCTGAAGGCAGCACGACAGACGGCGACATGTACCACATAAAATTTAAGCTGGAATGCCAGTTAATTCCTTACCCTGCTTTAAAATTAAGCAGAAGTATATCTTCGTCAGACCATATAGGACTCAAGAGACTGGACGTAAAATCCTAAATTGAATGAAGGAGAATGGCAGGTTAAAATGGGACAACAGTGTCACAATGCATATAAACATGTAATCAAGATCATCAAACAATATAAACACAGGGCAAACATATGAAAGGTACATGATTATAATGTAATATTTCTGACAAAGTAAGAAGCACAAGCATGAAAACTGAATGTGTTTTGGCAGATTATATAATCACGATTCTTGAGACCTACACTTAACAGTTTACAGATGTACAACAAGGACATTTGGACTACAATAAAATCTTCTTGGACTGATAGTTGACAGCCAGGTCAGACAATTCAAACACAACAATGACCAACTTCTGCTCCATCCTCAGGGTACTGAACCCCAAGGACAGAGACATAGAAATGTTGGTGCATTCGAACTATCTGATGTGGCAGAATCATGGGTAATGACAGAACATATGGACTATCCTTCATATACTCCTATGAAAACAAATCCAGTGAAATGAGTAAGTCAAATGATACGGCCGCCTCCAGCAATGCATTTATGTGAAAATTTTCGATCCACGAGGTCCCACAGTGCAATATGAAAACGTGGAGGTACTCAGTATTGCTGGGATAGTGTATCATTAGGGCCGTCCTCTTCCAAAGTTGGCACGAGGAATTCCTCCAACATGCCCAGGCACATTACAACAGTCACAGTGCATTCGAGGAAGGGGGGAAAAAAGTCAGAACACTTCATGTTGGGATACAGCACAAAAGACATTCAACACAGGACTGTACCTTCTACCTTCAATCACTGCAGACTGTTACTACCCCACATTCTAACATTATGTCAGTTAACATGCCCAGACAGATGGTAAGTGGCTCTGTTACTAAACACAACTCTGACTGTAAAGAGTTTGTCTTCCAAGTTTCAAAAGTACTTCATCTTGGTCTGTCACATGCTGCAACAACTGGTATTTGTAGCTTTAAAATCGCCAACATGTTTGCAAAATTTTGTGCACTGTCAATTTTGGCACGCTCAGCTGTCGAGAGGCTTGTCTAGTTTAATATTCTCAGGGGGCAAACAAAGGTCACTAGAACTTCATTCTACCTTAGCTTCAGTTAAATGGTCATTTACTAAAAATTCTTTCAAGTTCTCATCTACAAACTGCCAATACTGTGTGCCTGATTATTTCTTTAATTCCATCCCCTACATGTGGACTGCTTTTATACATGCCGTCTTTCAAACTTCCTCACAGATAAGGTCACATGGTGTCAGATTTGGTAAACAAGCAGGCCATAAAGGCTCACTACTGACTGCATCCTCAAAACTGTTATGTAAGGCAGCCACTGATTATAAGCTGTATGGACAGTTCCACTTTCTTGCTGTAAGAATCCATAATCCTTCTCCTCATCACTTAAATGTTCATAAAATGGTGTGATAATCTGTCCAATGCACCTTTCTAGATTTATTCTGTCCAAAAAGAAGATGGATCTGATTATTCTTGTCATAGTAACAGCACATCACACTCCAAATTTAACATCATGTAACAGCACCCCGTGTATTAGTCTGGGATTACCTGCTGACCATTTTGAGTACTTAAATGGCCACTGAAGTAAAACCATGCCTAATTTGTACAATCACTTCATGGCGGATCAACTTCACCACTACACACTGATTCACAGAACCAGCTGCAACGCTACCCTCACAACACAGACTGTTTCCTTCAAGTTTATACGTCTGTAAATTGGTATGGTTTCAAAGCAACTTTGTGGCTGCATGTGCAGATTACTTTAGCACACCATCTTGAACATTTTCACAGAGATTCTTTCTACTTGCACTCCATTATCAGCTAATGTTTCTTCTGAAAGAGCACACCATGTTCATTCTTGCATCTCACCAATTTACGTGATGTTGATTTCAAACGAAATGAAACATTGGGAAATCAAGTTCTAAATCTTCTATTACACATACTATATGATTTCTTCCTTATACACACTCGCACAGTAAAACCCCGGCATTCCAATGTGTTCCACATTCAAGATGAACAACAACAATTTACACTATGGTAAAACCCCGCTTTATTATGTACTTCACATTCATAAATAAACAACACAGCTTCTAGAACTAGAATGTGTGACAAAGCCTAGACAATGGGACATGCTGCCACCAAACTGCCATCAACAAGTCATACACTGTCCAATAACACAGCTGCCAACACAAGTGCCACTTTCAAATGGAGCCTCTGTGTATCCCAACATGTTGAGGTACTAAGCACCCAACACTATGTCACCAGGGTAAATGGTCCAGTACTACCCTTGGCTGATACATTGCACAAGGCAACAAGACCTAGCAAATTCACTTACCCACCCACATGAGTGTGCATATTCTCGTGGGACCATACAATTACACCCACATTCTCTAGAAACCTTTCACAACAAGCAGCTCAATATAATTTTCAGTTACTGCATTAAACAGCACATAACAATTCAACACGACAGTTTTCAGTACACAATACACACTTGCTCTACCGATTCCAGTCTCATGAAGACACTACCTTAAACACCTCCATGCAAACTGGTTGGGTTTTGTCAGAGCTGAATTTCCCCACTCACTGGATGAGGCTGCCCAGACTGTACCATCACCATCAAATTCTTCATGAATTCTGAGAAGTGTTAGTCATGTTAGAGACTCGGGTCTCCACTGTCTTCACACTTCCACTCCAAAATTAGTTTTCACCGCTTAAATCTCAACCACCCCTGCCACTAGTGTCTGCTCATTACTGATACTTACTGAAGAGTTCAGCTCTAGATTGCTGGTTGCAACTGACTCTGAATGGTAATGAAAGAAGAAAGTAAAGATCTGATCAAAAACATGCAACATTTGCAACACAGTACCAGTGCGATATGATTTATTAATTGTAGTATGCAATAAAATTTGCCATACAGTAGTCAAATGTAAAACTGTAGCTGTCTAGGGAACTGATTTAGACTGCATTCACAGTTAGCAAAATATACTTTAAACTGGAATACGCCAAACCTACCAAACTTCCTGTTACCCTATCCTCCGCTCCCATACGACCACACATCAAGGACAGAGCTCAACTCCTCCACAAGCAACAGTACAACTAATAACGCAAGTTCAGTCATATTCATTTTGGCCCCACCATGAATATATACATATTTTCATCAAAAGAAAAGTTCAGGGCCAATTTAGTTTTAAAATTCGGAGTAGATACGTAGCCTACTGCACTAATACACAGCAATTTACATCACGAATAAAAACTATTCATAATTAATTAAAAAATTTGTACCGAAGTATGAACTGGTGTGACGCAAGGGCCAACATGTTGACCCTTCGGTCACTTTACCTTATCCCTTTCCAAGGTTCACAGTAAATACACAAGCAAAGGAACTTTGAATTAAAAAAAAAATACTTCAGTTTCTAGATGTACATGTAATAGCATGAGGCACTATGGAAAATAAAACCCCAAAAGTGAGCCACAGTACACCTTCCCCTGCATGAGACAATTAGGATGCTCACTTCCGCCACTTTGATGAACCGTCCTCTTCTGTTTTGTTTCACATCTAAGTAAAACCTCTTAGACTGAATCTGCAGCATCTTTGTGGCCAACTCCTGTTCCCCCTGTTGCTGCTGCCCTGCAAACATACCAACATCATTCACATTATACTCTTCTCCAAATTTTCTACAGAATTAAAAAACTGATTAAAGCTGAAAAAACAAAATATGTAAAGGTAACATCTTCCAAAAAACATACAGGTAATTCCAAGTCTCATGCACACTGCTCACCACTGTACAGACTTCCCGGTCTACAAATATTGTTATAATTGTCACATTTAGGTAACAAAGTTCTTAATAATCCAACATTAACCCTTTAAAGATGAAGCGTATCTGTTTTATATGAGGACTCAGCGTGTATGCTGAGATTGTTAGTCGCTGCCTTCTCACCATGGAGGCGTGGGTTCAATTCCAGGCCAATCCACGTGAGATTTGTGGTCAAAAAAGGGGAACTGTGACAGCTTTTTCTCCAGTATTTTCCTTTTCCCTCCCAAAATCATCCCACCAGTACTCCTTCATTCATGTATCACCACTACTATTTAACCTCAACAACTGAAAGCATCATTAAATAAAACTTTAGTTTGTGGGTCAGCATGTTGAGTCCACAAGTAGACTGTCATTACAGTGAATCCTACATGAGGCAGAAATTTACTGTTTTAAACTGTAAATAAGTTTCTTCTGGGTCAACACCAATGGCATAACAGTGACAACAAACCTAGTGAAAATCAGTCCAGTGATACATAAATTTATGGAGTGCACACACATCTGCACAACACATGTAATGAAAGAGAAAAGCCCCCACAGATGGTGCAAAAGACGGTTCTTGTGGCTTCCCTCTTTCTGCCAACTGTTGTATTCCCTTCCAACCTTATCTGACTTCCAATAGCCAGGAGAAGCACTTACCACTAACAAAGATTACCACATGGTTATCAGTACCAATAATCCTTTGTACAGAACAGCCAGACAACCAGAACAGAATACAGGAAACTAGACCAGAGACAGAAGAGTAACAGCTCTGGAGCAGTATGGACTATGGGGGAGGTCTCTCCATGAGACCTTTCTCCATGGCTTGACATGTAACGTACTGCTCTATGCTTCCCTCCAATTATTATTCTGTCCACAAAAAGAATGTCATATCTTCAGTAATAACAAATGCTGTAGGCTGGTTGGAACAGATCAGATGGAGCAGGAGGGAAATAAATCATTAGTCAGGAAGTCAGTATCATCAAGCACTGTCATCTTCACAATCCACTGAACTTCTTTTCTGTGGCCTCAACACAGTGTGGTATAACACAGTGACCGCTATGTGCAACAGAAGCAGTAACTGCTAGAAGAGCACTTCCATCTGTGTCGGTTCATCACTGCAGCCACTGCATGACGTCATGTCAATTACAACAAATCCTCTTGGGACAAGCCAGTCTAATACATCTGATAAAGCAGCAGTAGGTAAAGGGTCAGAGTCAATACAGTTTATATTCATGTGATAAGCAAAGGGACAGGAAGTGATGAACTACAACAGTCAGATAAAATAATGTTCCTGTATTACTGTAATGAACACCTCTGTGTTTTGCAAAATTATGAGCAGTAAACAGCAATGAATGGATCACCCTGGTATAGTCTGTGTAGAGACAATTTATGGAAAGAACATACTGGATTCAGAACAAAACACACCTGTAGCAATATTTTTTGCCTACCTTCCCTTCTCTAGGAAAGGAAGTTGGCTTGTATCACCAAGCTTCTGGGTGTGTGTGTAAAGTTTACAGCAATATCAGTTGCTATAATGTTTTATACTGTAACCAAATTTTAATGTTGGGTTCTTATTTTCACTTCATGGACACCACCTCAGAAAGAATGGCACAGATCAGCGGCTCCCAACCTTGTATGTGTGATCCTAAAGTAGCAAATAGTATGTGACCCATGACCCTACCATGGAAATGGCAATAGTCAGTGATATTCACTATCAATGAACCAATACTAATGCCTTTTCTTGAACACTACATAACATTGCCACTCATCAAAAAAATATTAAATTTTTAATGTTACTTGTCCAATCCAATATTTTTAAGGGCCATATTAAATATACAAAACATGCAAAAAAGAAATGTTTATTTAAATAACTAATACATGTGCTGGTTACACAAATCATTTGCTTCTAAATAAAAACTTGTGACATACTGACGATATGGAACGTTACATAAAATGAACAGAAAAATAATGTCAAAAATTACACTTTCTCGATCACTCCGTTTGAATTTAGATACAAATTTTGACTTTTTTCACAGTTATCGAGTCCTCCATAAAACCCCCTCGCGACCCTACATCAGACTCCCCCGCGACCCTGATCTGCGTCGCGACCTGAGGTTGGGAACCAATGGCGTGGATCGTACAGTGACAAGGCTATGGCCTGGACAAACGAAGTATAACAGATCGACTCATGGTGTGACGACGTATTTTTCTCTTCTCCAATACGGTAGACAGCAGCACGGGCCCACCCAGTCTCATATTCAATGGGCAACAGGGACTCTTTCCGGAGGGTAAGGCGACCAGGGCGTGACACTGACTACACTCCTCCACCTAGGGTTGAAGTTAAGAATACGTGGAGTTATACCTCCAGTGTCCCAACTGTCTTTACGGTGTGCACGCGGAGAACTTTACCTACTATATGCAGCCAGCCTTCACGCATGGTCACGCCGCTTCGCACCCCAGCGACATGGCATGTGTCGGAACAAACTCCACACACCAGTTGCATACTTCGACGGCTCCCTGACATGCATCTCACGGGTGAAAGTCTAGCCAGACGGTTAACGACCCCGCTATGTCAGGGGAGGCTAACAGATCAATATACGCCGGCTGGCGGACGAAGCCTTGGCGCACTTTTATTTTACATGTCGTCACCTGAACGAACCTTTGAAACTAACTAGTCCTCACCGAAAATGTTTCCAGACCACACTCCATCCAGAGTACATATTTCATGTCTCTAGATGCGGACATCAATATGACAAACACGAACTCACACAACCAAACTCCAATCACTGGCCACTCCTGAGGAAACTGCGTGGAATAATATTCGATTCTGAATACACCGAAAAGGATGACTTCCTCGATCTTGTTAGCACAGCTCGGGTTTCGGACTTGCCTCGCACCCATTCGGTGGACACTACACCTTTTCGGAATCTGAAGACAATCAAGTTTAAATTTTTCTGCAAGACGGAAGACCTCATCATTATAGCAACACCGAGGTCTCAACGCTCAGTGAGAGTACCTTCAGTTATTGGCCTCCGACATCATCTGACTTCACGTCTTACTTTTTCTTACGCAGAGTTGTGGTACACTCGGCAAGTGAACACGAGTGCGTAGAACTTCCAACAACTGGTCACTGAAAGTGGTGCAACAGAGTGCAAAAGAATGTACAAGGCTCAGTTACCGGGCACACAGCTGTCGTGCCAGGCATGGCGTGCACGTGTAAGGGAGGTGTAACACTCGACGCTATTTAAAATACGATGGCGATAAGATGACGATATGATTAGCTTACACAACGACCCGGCATTTTGTTTCAAATGGGATCTCGCACACAGACGACGACACAGTAACGATACGTTCACTGCGATACGATGACGACTCAGCATGCCGTGTTGCCTATCGCTCAGTCATAAACATATTGCCACAGCAAGCGGAAATCCCACGGACTTTTAAAACGCTTCACTACTTTAGGCAAGCAGAAGTGAGGAAGCAAATACTAAACTTGAGAAACTTGTCCGAGAAAACTCCCTTCTCTATCAAATTGGGTGGTTAAAAGGATGCCACTCGCAACTATGTTATGCTGTTTTTCTCACGTTATTTAATGCTGCATGTTTCGGTTCCTTATACAAAACCACCATCAGGCAGAATGAGATATTCAAAGGCAGCTCATTCTGTGCAAAGAATAACTTATAACTCATGCAGCAGATATCTCAACTTTACAGGGAAATGCATAAAATGGAAGCCGAAAAAGCTAAAAGCATATAAGTGAAGTTATAAAACATGTCACGTGCTTCACAGATCGTATAAATAAATTATAAAAGGCGAAGTGGTGTACTTCCACACTAAAAGAATGGAGAACAATTCGTATTTATGCGAGCCTCGAGGGTATCGATTCTTCAGATATGCGTATAATCGTTTAACTTACATGGATGTTGATACCAGAATGCTGATATTTATAATAGAAAATCTCGTCTCTTCTGGATGATAAAAATGTCTCTAATAAGCAATAAAGCTCAAAAGATTTGAATTCAAAGAAACGCAAAATATGGGCCGTTTTTCTTACGTAGGCAAAAAAAAACTACTTTTATCGTTAAAATGCTTAAACACTGTAATATAAGGACTATTTGTATACTAAAACCTCCATAGAATCTAACCTATAAGAGCGGAAGAACAGTTTTGACAACAAATTTCTAAATTCTAAGTCTATGACACTACTGTGTCTTCTCGCTGAGTCGGGAACCAATATGACGCAGTTTCAGATACCAGAAGGATGTATACCTCACGCTAACGTTACGTTACGTGTTCATCTAGAGCCTATTCGAAGTGGGACTTAACTGACACGTAAAGGATAAGATGTCGGTCTTTCTTACGGTTTATTTTACGACACTGTCAATATCTCAGACTATATAGCATAGATCATAGCATTACTGTTGAATGACGAACTGAAATAAAACTTGGAAGGAAGCAGTCGTGGCCTAATCGAGGCAATATTCCGGCATCTGTGTCAAGGGACTAAGGAAAATCACAAAAAACCGTTGTCATGACAGCTGGTGTATCGGCTAAGATTCGAGCTGAGTCTGCAGCGTTACCGCTACACCTGCTCAGTCCTTGTGCCGGTAATGGTACTTTCCACTAGTTGTACTGACACTGGCGTTCAGGTATAGATTTAATGTCGACGACATATAAAACGTTCAGTTTACAAAGACGTTGAATTTGTCACCGTAATTGCCGACTCATACACTCACCAGCTCAGGGAGAAGCAAGACGTCATTAAAAAGCCATGACTGATCTCTTCTAGGATACACTATTCAGGTTACAGCGTTGAACTCCTCGCGCAAGTGACGCCGTGAGGTTTAGCATATAAGAATCAACGTTTCGGAGGAACCCGCTGCCTCCATCATGTTGGCCAACATAGGTGCAAATCCCAAGCAAATTATCCCTTGGTATAAGGTGTTTCTTTCCCTTCTTGACTGAAAAGCGCTGGCCCGACGCTCTAGTGAGTGTTTATTAGACCTTCTAAAGGTTCTTGTCACTGCGATCGTGTCTGGCTCCAGTCATCGACTGGTAAAGCTCCCCGACGAGGCGCACGACGCAACGCTGGCAGAACGTCGTGAGGAGCGTTGGGACGGCGCTTATCGGTCAAGCAGGAAAAATGCCACCCCAATACATACTTTAACAAGACAAACCACCCCTCTGTATACGTGAACATGAAAATGTCTTAAAAATCAGAGGTGCACGTCTCAACAGACAATAACACAATATTTAATATTAAAAAGAAAATCATTAGAATAATAGCATGTGTTAAAAATGTAATGTGCAATATACTTCCCTTTGCAAGTGAATTCGTACTCTGGTTAAGATCACTTATATCGGAAATCATGGACAAATTCCAAGTCAATTCAGACGTACATAATTTAAACAAAAGCCACAAATATGACCTAAACATGCCAAATTATAACCCTCGCTAAGTATCAATACTCTTCTACACAAATACAGTTATTCAATAACCTTCCACCTACGACTAAATTTTACATCATATGAACGTACTCAGTCCTTTAAAAAGGGACAGAGAATCTCTGATCTCCCCCCTACCATTCTCCAGTAATTTACCCCAACTAAAAATTTTTAAGCTTTATATGGATACACGTAAAATATTCTTCGACTAGCACGTATGTTGACATAGGTAATACTGTTATGTACACACTTAACTTTGTTGGCAAAGAGCCTTTAGAATTACGTTTAAGCATTGGTACCGGTGTTTTCCACACCAAATAATTTTTGTAGCTGTGATGTGTCATTTTAACTCAACAGAAGACACCCCGTTGTACTTATGTAATTCCTGATATTCAACAAAATGCGTTTATTACTCGTATGTAACAGAAAGCTATACGCTTCGGTCTGAGACCGAAATATCTAGCTTTCTTAGAAACTCATGTAACATCAACAACTGCACTATTGTATATTTGTTCGTACTACCTGTTACAACTCCTACATGTTTCGGCGTTATATACTGCCATCATCAGGGAGTTGGCACCAAAGTTTCTATAAAACTTTCATCAATAAAGCACGTCACAATAGGCGTATGTACGTTGTGATATGTCTAAAATACAGTACGAACAAATATAGAATAGTGCGTTTGTGTTGCACAAGTTTCTGTCACAAAGCAAGGAATAAATAACGTGAAAATTAGGTTTCTGTTACGTTCCAAACGTATTAGCGTGTTGACGGCATTTTTTTGAATAGCAGCAACTGAACTGTGTCACGAAATATGGCGACTGCAAATAGACTGTATAACTACATATTTACAGAGTATAATCTCGACAGTTCGAGTCCCGATTGTTCGAGGCTCCGTTTTGTCCGAGCCGATGGCTGTAGTCAAGGTCGTTTCTATGCTCTGTACAGAATTCAGAGAAAGAGCATATCTGTGTGTGTGTGTGCACAGGTTTCTTTCAGGCATTACTGTACTCCCTTTTAGCAGTTTTCTTTGTGCAGTTTTGGGTGCTGTTATGTGATTTATGTACGTACTTTAACGCACCCTAACAATGCTAAAAGCAATGGAAAATACGTTTCCATTGTTGTTAGCCGTGTATTCCAAATTTTCGCCAACTGAAGGCAACCTTGGCCCCGTTCACCTCGAGCTGTCAAGATCCTACCGTACTTACAACTGCGTCAGGTAACGCAGTTTAAATGCGGAGTAAGTTTGTACTGGTATTACGGCATGTTGTACATACATCATTTGGCTTCGCCCGAAGTAGGATGATCTATGGAATGTAAATAAATTATTTTCATTATATTCCACTCTACTCACTGGTGCAGCTGTTTTCACCCTGACCTGGAAACAACGCCCTAACTTTTAAGCTTTTCTCGTTTCAGTCTAATTGTAAGAGTTTGTTCGTTATTCGCTCCGGAAAAGCAGGCCATTTGGACGCTGCACTTCGACAAACTGAAAATTCATTTTCGACAATTTTAATGCATCCTAAATTCAGGGTAGGCTGGACTACTAACCTTGTGACCCGAACCATGA
Organism: Coptotermes formosanus; assembly: GCA_013340265.1. Lineage (NCBI taxonomy): Eukaryota > Metazoa > Arthropoda > Insecta > Blattodea > Rhinotermitidae > Coptotermes > Coptotermes formosanus. The sequence goes on from BLKM01000900.1 coordinate 2,863,212, forward strand.
GTATGAGTTTTTCAGCGACTCTCGCTGAGTGCGTTTTATTCCCAGGGATCTTTTAAATTAATTTTAACCGAATGAACATTATGCACTACGAATGACTGGTCAAACTTTTCGTTTTCTTCTTGGACTTCTTGACCCTTGAAGATGGCACCGATAGGTTGTTCCAAAACTCGGTACAAGAATTACCACTCTACGCTGCGTAATATCCTAAAACAGCGCAGATCTTTTCGTTTTTCGTTGCCTTACCGATCACAAGTCGAAAACACACTTGTCAGAAACGTCACTTCTGGAACACGAAATACTGACATCATGGGAGACGCGAGTTCACACATTTTCAGTCAGTCGGTCACGACACGTCTAGCACTACAGCCAGTTACATGTCTTTCTTTGCCAAGGGCAGACATACGCGTACAAACACTTAGCAACTCACAGATGCCTACTACGAGAAAGTGTATCTGTTTAACACGTTATGACCAACTACGAAGACTTTGTATTCCAGTGACTCTGATAACTAAGATACAGCCTGCTGAGCTTCAGCAGTTAACACTAGCAGTTTTTTACGCCCGTTTAATTTGTACAAATATTCCTTACATGCGAACATTTACAGCACATGTTCAAGAACTGTTAAAAGTTTCAAGTCACCCCAAGAAGAAAATATTTCCCTGCAAATTCACATATCTTTCGTAAAGAGCCTGTCCTGCATTATTAGTTTTATTGTGCTGATTACTGTTAGTGTGTTATACTTGTTCAGCTTTTGCACCAGAGAGTGAATATGTATCCTTTTCTGCTCTGTCAGGCCCAGTTCTATGAGCGAGTCTTCATGACCATAAAATTACAAGCATTTGAAACTAGAATTGTGGCTGAACTATTCAAAGGACTGAAGTGTGAGCTGGATTTTTAAAAAATGATATGTTCGCTAAAAAATTAATACGTTGCAAATTTTCTTGCGGCAAGATCAGAATTATAATAGGTATAACTCATTTCTATGATTTTGTCATAAACAAGAAAATCTGGCATCACTTTTTTGAAGAGCATGGAGCTGGACCCAATAAACCCACTGGAAGTTTAAAAGCACAGTTCTACTCCGTGTACCTTCAAGAATCATGTGCTGTTAGAAACAACCTGCCCAGAATATCGAGAAAATGTGTCAGCGTCGACGTTACACACTACATGAAATTCTGTCTTACCAACCAAAGCCATCTGCAGCTGTATCATTGTTGGTGGTGACGAACATATGTATATCGATACTCCAAGCCTTTCTCTACAGCATGATGAGGACTATGAATATGAATATGATGGTGATGATAATCCCGTACACTCTCATGAAGTGTCATCCTTTATACAACACCTACTTGCTCGCAGGAGCGCATACCCGTGTTGTTCCTGACAAAGCAATCCGTGCCTCCATTTTTTAAACTAAGCCGTGCACCTCGAACTCTCAAGCATTCCACCTGCCAAAATTAGTGAACCTGACGTCCACCCCTTTGGTAGGAAGTGTAGAATGAGGACACGTAAACGTTCCCGTCGATAACACCGTGTCTCGAACGTGGGCTCACTGCGGAAGGCGGGCATTTTTAGGGTAGAAATGGAAGCATCCGGTTTGAAGAAAACTTCGGTACCTATCTGCCGAACTACAAAAGGTCACATCCTACAAAACCGTAGTCTGATTACTCAGATTTAAAAACTCAGACACTGTACCAGCCAGCAAGGTTAATCGGCTGACCCTACTTACAAGACGAGGATCGGCGGTGGAGAAAAATTCGCATGTTTGGACGAAATACAAAATCACAGAAATACCAATGTTCGTTCGTCTCCTGCGACATATTTAAGACCAAGGTATTCTGGAATATGACGACATGTACTTTGGCTAAAAGGTATCAACATTTCGAAGGAACCTACCACCTCCATGTTTAAGGAATAACTTCAGTTTATAACCATTCGTTAATTGGAATTATATTACTACGCTCGAGATGCTGGTTGGAAAACTTAGTGGTTTCTTGCAATGCAACTGGTAATAACATCAAACTGTATCTTAAAAAAGTAGGATAGGAGGATACCGAATGGAATCATGTGGCAGGCCGCTGATCAAATACAGGCTCTAGTTCATTATGAAAGCTGTTACGTCTGGTCACTTTAACCCTCGGTTGGCCAAGCACATTAAGAACAAAATCACAGAAATTACCTTGGTATTAAATACAATATTCTATCATTAACCCTTTAAAGACGAAGCGTATCTGTTTTATATAAGGACTCAGTGCGTACCGCGCAGTAAACACTCTCCACTTCGGTTATAAAAACCAGTCTGTTAATGTTTTATAAGGCAAAAGTTGCTGTTTGTTCTGAGATCCGTACAAAACACATAAACGCAATGTGGGCACCACGTAGAATTTTTTAATGTTAAACCTGGCGGTACGTAAAGTTACCGCTAGGCTTTAAAAGGTTAAGAAGTTTTACTTCTCACGAATCCCCTTGCGGATATAAAACTCATCCCGTTCTACGATTATTAATCTCATTACCACTGAATGCAACTTACACTTTGCAAATTATCTTTCTATCGTTTCCTTTCAATGTGGTTTAACATTTCAACTTCCAAATCTCATGTCCACTATCCACTGCTTAGGTCTTTAATTGGTCAGCTGCCTGGGTCTGCAGATATCCTCTATATCTGGAAGTCATTTCTTTCAGCCACATCCCCACAACGAAAAGGGTGCCACTTAACATGGATGATGATCCTGTTAATGATGGTGACTATAAGAATGACGACAAGGATGTGGTCAACTGTGATGACCTTTGACTTTCCTGATTCTGAAACGATCATAAAAATAAGAAATCGTATGTCATCCTATGGCAGTATTAACACTACATCAGCTACAATGTAGGTATGATGTTTCCTTTCCCAGTACACTACAAATGTAACGTACACTTAAGGATTGCTCATGAAGTGTTAACGTGGCTGAAACCGTCACTGTATTTTACACACAAATTCCATGTAACTTGAAAATATGGAACAGCAAAGCAATGTCATCAATGCTGTATAGTGACGAAAACCATATGAATTGCAGTTTATGCGGAAACCCCAACCACATGGGCTACTGTAAGAAAAAAAAATCTCTGCTTCAACCAAGAACTGATCTGAAGACTCCCGAGTTAACGGATGCTTGGAAACAGGAAAGAATGTGCGAGAACTTCTGGACACCTCTTACACAATAATGTACCTGAATCTCACATTCAATGAACCGAGCTTCTGTAACCTACATTTCATGCAAATTGATGGAATATGACTAAACAGAGCTGCACATTCACTTTACGGATTCAAATGCAAATATTATGCGAAGACGCCAATCCCGCGACAACCGCACAGGTTACGTTCCTGGCAAACTATCAGCTGTCAGATGTATATAGTGAAGGAACAAGAACTTACTGCCGTAATAACTGTTAACAGTCATTAAGGTAAAACAACTGCCTAACGGTGGCAATTGTTTTGCCTTAATAACTGTTAAAGGTAATTACGGCCGTAATTTCTTGTTTCTTCATTATACACAAAAAATATGTAATAACAGGGAATACGCGCATTAGTATTAACGTTCTAAACTTTACTAACCTTCACTCGCTAACACCCACAAACGTTCTTCACTTCTTTAGTCAAAACCATACATATTCGCTCTACTCAACAATCCGATAACCGCTTATTTTATTCCACGTGTCACTTCTCACAAACTGTTGCTGTCTCAGTCCTCCAGTTCCTAATTCCGCTTATGTGAACCACACTTTTATAAAAAATAGTAGTGGAAGTATAACATAAAGGTTCCGCACTGTCTTTATGTGCCACATCTTATACGCCATGTTATCACAAGCCAGGGTTTCCAACATAACTGTCACAAAACAAGTCACAGCATCGCAGATACATGAATAAAAGACAAACGTATATTGCACGAATGTAGTAACGAGATACAGCGTAAACTACAGTCATCCCCCAGCTTACGTCCGTTTTCTCCCAGACCCAAAATATTAAGACACGCGTGCGAATTCGTACGTACGATGCCGGCCGGATGTGTCTTCCAGCTGCGCACCTCCCGTGATCAAGCGCTCAAGCTCGACAATCTGTTTAAAATTCGGAAGCAAAGCGCTACGGCAAAAGCTGAAGAACCTAAGGACAGGACAGTGACGGTTTCGAAGTTGACGGAGTGGCTTGGATTCAGTGCAGATGGCATCAAGGTGTTTGAGAACACTGATTTGAATGAGCCGCGAGCAGCGGAAACTGGACAAGGAATTATGGGGATGCCTGCTTGCTGATCTTGAAGGTGCAGACGCGGTCTTTGTCTACTTACGTCGTCTCAACTACGTCGCCAATCTCGGATCTACCGTTCACGTAACTTCGAGGAATGACTGTACAATGAAAATATTTACATCAAAAAAACTTCGGGTTTCCGGTTGCATTTCATCTAGAGATACAGCGGCAACGTTCGCATTTAATTCACAGAAACGAAGACAAGATGAGGATTTGAGGTTCTGCTCAGTGACGAATACTCGCAGAGAAAGGTTCGAGTATGAAGATGATTTTATTTAAAGATACTCACTAGGGCAAGGTTAGGTCTGATGTTGAATTTTATTTCCAGATACATGCGGAGGCATGGTTCCAGCTTGAGACCATACTTCACTAGCAAAGAGGTTAGGTTTTAAGAATTATGCTTCCCTTTGGAAAAAGAAAGTAATAACAAAATGTTTACAGTACGAAAGTTAGGATTTCTTGTTGTTACTGATAGCCACAAACATATTACATACTCAAATTACGACACTGATGCAGGCTTTCAGATCTCCCATCTTACCACTTTTTCCACTACTGACACTCCCTTGTACCCCAGGCAATTCGCTACATTCGTAATTTATATTCCTTACAGTCGCTATCAGTGCTGGTCACCTTGCTTCCCATACGGCTGCCGATCGCAGCTACTGGAACCAAACGCCAACGTATTTTATAATTCCATTAGCATGTTCCATTGTGAATTTCCATAAAATACTGGAAGTCTAATATCCACGTAAATGTACATAAGTCAACGGGTTCCGTGTAACGGGTGAAATACGTGGGTATGCAATACCGCTGTAATACAAACATTTTAATAAAATGGTAATGTACGTATAATTTATAGGTACACTCGCGGTTGTCTTCAATACTTATGTCTTCACACATATCAGGTAGGGCAGCCAACATGAGCCACACAAATTGAAATCACGGTAACCACGAATCATGACCAAACAAAACCCGTTTACTCCACCAAGTCAGAATTTGACGATTCAGTTCAGCTTCATGGATACCTTGACTGCTTACCGCGCAACCGTCACCTAAGTTACAGTCTCTGTTGGCAACCCTCATTCGATAATGTACACATTACAGCCAAAGCGAACCCCACGCAGCACCTTTAAGGTTCACTGACTATCCTAACATGAACACGTTCGGTCACAAATGTTGCTTCCCTTACACAAATAACAATCTTTCAAGGAATTGGTGCACGTAGATTTTGCACTATTACAGAATTTATTTATTCGCGCTCCCATTTTGTATTAGACCCTGAAAAGTGAATTCATACAATAAAAAAGTCACAAAAGCACAGTTCATTACAGCTCGACTCCGAGTAAATGTGGAAGATCTATTAGTGCGAAAGCCACGGATTTGTTTCCGTGAACACAAAAATCACAGACACGTAACTGCCATATTCCTCGGATAGCTCGGAAAACCGCGGGTATAAACACAGATCGAGAAAACTGCGTTTGAGGAAGGACGGCCATTAACGGATTTTCACCACGAAAACACAGTCAGGTCTCTGTACGTAGGGGCATTAAATTTCGCAACAGTGAAGTGCAATTATACTTGCATTCGAATAACACCCAATGAAAAGAACTTGAAGCGATCGCAATCTGACTGTGCTAACCTGAATAAGAGCAGGCCAACTCACCAGGCGGCGACAACAGGTCACCACGGAACACTCTACTGCGATACATGCTGATTTCATGTTGCGACCCGCGCACCAGTTTTCAATGGCACAATATATGGATGTTACCATAGACAGCTGACAGTCTCTTCACAAACGACACACATATTTTATGAAGTCAACTCTACGTATCGCACACCGAACTATGGCACGTGGCATGAGGATTGTTCTTCAGCGCCATATCCTCGCTACTCTGTTCTGCAGACTGGACGCCATGTTTGAGCGCCGACGACCCTGGGAGTGCAGACTGACGGAGGAGGGGCAGGACTGGTCCATTTCAAGTACGCATGGGGGACGCGCAATATTATGCCGAAACACAACCGAATAAGATTTTCGAATCCTAACATATCTAACATATGTTTCCCTACGTCTTCGTTAAAGAAAAACTGCCACCGTTTGCCACATCGTGCAGCTTCAATGTCCATTATTACTGTCTGCAGTGATCACCAACTTTGTTTTTCAAGTCTATCGACCGCTTGTATATACTAGCAAATATTCCGAACGGACCGGAGCAAATGCGAATGCAGTTCCGGCAGTTAATAATTTAAAGTCAAAGAATCAAAAGTTAAAATGTTTAGACTTCGGTTCTGCTTTTTATGTTTTTTTATGTGATTCTAAGACAAGTCACGAATCTCGACTGTTTTGAAGACAAGACTGTAAATACACACGATTCGTCATAAAGTTATGCATGCAACAGTACCGTTGTGAGTCTGTAGGTGTTAATTGCTAGTTCAGTTCGGAAATATCCCGTTTCGTTCGAAATCTCCAAGGACTCGGGTGTTTCCCCAAGGGCTTTCTCCGTACGCCCAACAGAATAGCGGACGAACACCAGACCACAGCCTCTCACCATCTCTCCCTGCACCAGGCTGGTAATTATGGCATCTTTTAGACAACACATAATCATACCTTTTAGCTGCTGACACTGTCGTTGTATGCCGGTATACCAGCTTTAAATTGTGCTAATAAAGAACGCAGAAGTTGTGTGTGTGTGCGTGCGTGCGTGCGTGCTCGCGCGAGTTTGTTTTCAGTTAACACACGGTGTAAATATTTTGTGTCGCACGCGAATTAAAACACAATACGATGTGACATATAAGTCGCAAAATGGTAAATAACAAGGGAAATCAATAAACTTGATTCAAGTGGGCAAAATCGAACTATGATATGGCCTTGCGGTCCGGCTGCCCCAACTTCATAACCAATCGGATATTCACAAAATGTGGTATCAAAGTTCACTGGAGGCTATTTCTACCTCACAATTCTTAAGTTCAATCAGCAGCAGCCAAAGGGCGGAGTATACACAAACTTCTGGGGTGGAAGACACTACGAGAATGAATCTGCAAAAAATACATCACTACGTCTAGGATTCCCCACCATTTAGTCTGGTAGACAAGGTACAAAACTTTCGGAGGAACCTGTTGCCTCCATCTTCAAGGTAGAAGACAGAGATCACGGGCCCCCTCGAAACTTTGGTAGCCGCCAACAGACTACACGTCACAATCAATCACAGACGATCGTTGCTAATATTCATCGCCTTCAGGTCCTCAAATTTCACACACTCTTTACTACAACAACCATCGAATGTAAAACACTGGGATGTATGAAAACATTCATTCAGTTAGCGCTAATTAATAAACAACTGGAACTATAAATGCGACATTTAATATGAGGCTAGATTATAAACATACCGCACATGTAACTCCCACTTGTCGTAACCCACCGACACAGTTTTACAGGAGACAGATAAAACTTGACAGATCCCCAACAGACCAACACTTATGCATGTTACGTTTTTACGAAAATATAAGGACAAGCAATTTTTTGTGGTCACAACCGTTTGAGAGCAGGCGTATCTGGAATCCAGCTGTCTAGTAATACGGAAATCTCAGTTTGAAGAACTGTGTGGGTTACGACAAGCTGCCATTTCATGAATGATACAGATTCGCACGATACGCACGTAACTATGTACGAAATAATGCCAGTAGGTCGACAAACATGACGCACGTTCGCATTTGAGCGTTTATCAGAAAATTTAACGCAAGCTCATAATCCCTTCTTAAAGGGAAGGTGACAACGCTGACGCCCATATACTTGCAGTTGCAGACTAAAAGGTACTACCCTAGTGGTAAGCTGCTGGTACTCGATTCTACAACTTCCCACGTACAGGATACTAATCCATCTGCCAAGCTGCACAAATTACACATACCACTGGTATCACAAAAGATGTGGGACTGGAAATATGAACTGCAGGAAAATAGACTTCATGAATTCCGCCCGGACGCCTTGTTTTAACTTCGGTGGAATAAATCAGGAGCGTTCGAAATCCTTTAAACAGAAATTAAGTGACAAAGGGAGGGGCAAAAAGTACGTAAACCGTGTGGAATGACTGAGCGGTAATTCTTTTTCTCAGATTAACAGGCTATGGAACAGAGAGTTCAGGATGAGCTGCATGCCACGGTATGGTCGCTGCTCGAAGTCCCTGCACACAGACCCAGCGTAGCAATATGCCATTCTCACTTCTTGGGACCGTTAAAGAAAGCCCTCAAATTCACGTCGGACGACGCTGTGCAGCAGGCTGTGATACAGTGGTCTAGGCAGCAGTCCAGTTCTTTGCGCACAGGACACGCCACTACGTGTGCATCAAGGGTACGCCTACACCTGCCCAAATGCCTGTGACTTTTTATTAACTGTTGCAGTACTTTCAACTGTGAGCTATCTTCGAACGGGTAGGCCAGTAATAACTCTCTCACGTAAAATAAACGAATCAAACGTGTGAATATTACTACAGCAATAAAAGCAAAGAAATTGTTAATTATAAGCTATACATTCCAGACGGCTTTACGATCTACACACAGCAAGATACCACAAGAGATCAGCGTTATATCTGAAGCAAATGTGGACTGTTTTGTGTCAATATTTACACAGTATCTTATGAAACGCGAAGTACGAGATAACAGTTGTCCTAAAACATACCAACCAACTGCATCAGTAAGCAGTGAACTCCATATTCGTGCTTAAACTAGAATTACTACCGCAAACATAGGGCTCAAAAGGGTTCAGTTTTAAAGAAGTGCTTCTAAGACCTTAATAACACTGATCGGTTGTCAAACGTACGTTGAAAAATCGCTGCGGACCTATTTATGCCTGCCTACTCATGAACAGAATTTTGCTGTCACAAACATAACGCACGTCAAAATAAAACAGTGACACAGAGCCTAATATATATATATAATATATATATAACATCCAGGCGTGCTGTGGCCTATGTTCGACTTTTATCAAAAAATCAACGACTTTCTCGACGTCAAACACATCACGAATATTACACAGCCAACTTCTTTACTGCTTCGCGACCACCGAAAGCAATTTACTTAACATAACCACCTTAACACACAACTTAAATTGACGGAGATGTTATTTACTTTGTTCACGCAACATGTTTCGATCATTTCATGATCACCATCAGGGGAATTCACAGTGCTTACACAATGATTTCATAAGACGGTTATATTAAATTATGGATATAATTAAGAGGACGACAAGTAATTTATGGACAGGCAGCAGTTTGCGGCCCACAGCTGAGAAGCACTGTTTAAAAGACAGTATTTACAAACACTTCCAAATGTCACGTATTAAATTTTAAAAACTATGAGTAATATACTACGTCCACGTGTAGAGGCTAAATGGCTGATGAGGTCCTGGGACCTCCATTACTTCACGGACTCTCAGTTCAATCAGCAGCAGGGCCTCCCTAGCCGGCCAACTGTGTGGACAGAAGTCAGGCAAACCCAGCAGCAGTCCATCAGTCCTACGGGATATCTGCAAGTTTGTCATAAAAATAACTTTCTCCCTTACAATCTTACTGTTACTAGAACTGAGGAAGAATAAACTGGACAGCACAGAAAACTGATCAAAGATCTGAATACTGCTTCATGGAATGTCTTACTCCTCTACAGATACAGGGCAGATATAGCTAATCCAATTTCTGAAACGCAGGGAGCTACTTGCCCCTTCCCTTTTCCGTACGCCCTGAGGCTCCTTCCACTTTACGCTACTGTCCAGCGCACGAAGTTCTGTCACTTGCACATAAAAATGTACAAGGCATACACCTACACGTCCATTCCCAGTGACGTTAATACCCAATGCCCGTCATATCGGTTAATATGGCTTCAAACTATCCTACTCCCCTTTATAAAGTGGTATAGTGAACACTGTCACTAACACAGTGTTTGAACGAATACACTACAACATAAAACAAACAGTGCAGAATTTAGACTGAACACCAAAGAACAAACATTTCATATTACAGAAGTTCAGTCCCACAATTTATAAGGGAATTATGCGTAATATAAAGCTAAACAGAAACCTGACGATTGATTTGTCTGCGTAAGCTCTGTGTACGCGCGTCGCAGGTAGCTATGACAATAAATACTTTCATTAGCCCAACTAGCTAACTTGTACCTCAGCCTTTTGTCGCTGTTCGCTCGTCATTAAACGAAACAGATATTAAACAGCTAAGAAATACACACGCGATCTCAGAAAGGACATTTATTTATAAATGGTTTCGCTGTTGCCACAATGTTTACTTTAGATTTTGTTTTTGTTTAGGCCCGCTAGTAGCGCCAAACGTTATCACAGTACTGCTGTATCCAGTTCTTTCTAAACTTGCTTCACTCTTTTAAAATCTGACCTATACAGTTAACGAAACCCTTAATTGTATATTTACAGTTCTCCTTTTCCGATTCACCTGCACTTCTATACAAATGTAGACTGCACACACCGGATGTCCCCTCCATATGAGAGCGTTTCTCTGACCACCTGCATAAGGAGCGAAGCATTTCACATGCCGCACGTCTGATTTGGTTATACAAGACTCTTCAGATTCCGAAGAGAATTCTCAGCAATTTATTCAATAATCTGCAGCCCTAAAATGAGCGACCTACTCTCGGCAAAAATGACCACGGATGAGTGAAAACCTATTCAATGCTGAGTTCCAGGATTCGTGATTCCTAAAAGCTAAATTTTTTAGACATCTGACAAACTTTCCGAATGCTTCCTGAATGCGTTCAATTTTTACTTACGGGCCATTTCGACTGTCAGGTCAAATTCCGAGAGTTAGCAGCACACATAAATGCCGGGGAAAATCTTTGGGGTCGGGTGGGTCGCGATATTCCGGTCCCTCGGGGAACGGTGAGTCGCAACACAGCTGCAGCGCCCGTAAAATATAACTTAAACTGCCCAGTCGGATGGGAACAGCTTGCATGGATTTGAACCAAACTTGCTGGGACCAACTGCAGTTAAAGACAGCGCGCTAACTAGCTCAAATTTCCAGCTCTGTGTAAAAAAAAGTGTGTTTTCTGACACACCTCTTACAACACAACTCACCATTTATTAGCACTGCTAGTCTACATAGTGTTAAGGTTTAGACAGACATACATTGAGCATTTCAAACGTCCCTCGCGATTAATATTAATCACCTGAATCAATGTTTCTTGTGTTCTCAGATAAAGGTGATAACAAGTCACGCATGCCGGAAACAAACTGCGTGTGAGGTAAAGTCCCAATAATGCATTTCCACGCACAACCATTTAAATAACAGCACACATCCACACAAACATTATTGATGCAGGAAACGCACCATTCTGCCAAGCGACAAGCTCTTTTTCGTGATCTCTGAGACAACTCTTGCTGCAAATATTAAGCGGAATAAAATCAACCATAAGTTCTGACAAGTCTTTCCGTCTGAAGGTATGTAAACGTAACATCCCTCAAGAATCAGGAAAATCGCCCTTAAGTAAAATAACGGTGAGCGCAAAAAAAAAAACAGATTGGATTTTAAATTAAAATTAGGTTTAAAACAATTGCAAATTAAGGATGTGTAATGTTAAGGTTCTACCACATTCTTAAGTTACAATATAAGCCGAAGTTCATCTTTTACCGTCAAACGGAAAGTGCTAAAATGTCGGTAAAGTATGAAAACGGATAATAAATGTTACACTACGCTTACAGCACTACGTATCAATCTTATCATTTACTCAGAGCGAGGAACAGTGCTCACAGTAACAAATCCCGAACACGTAAATGGAGAATGACTGAATTCAGAAGTCGTCATCAAGGACAGCTGGCATCGGCCGATTCTTAAAACGCCACACTTACTACAAAAATTACAAAGAAATCAATCCGGTTAATTTTTTAAAATGATTCATTCCCTTGTGTTTACAGCACAATTAGAAGTACAGAATCTTCAGTCTAAACACAACTATTCACCTCTCAAGGAAACCAGCTACACGTTTCGGCTAAAATATACATAGCCATCACCAGGCTGGCAACAGAAACACAAAAGGAAAAATTCACAGCTGCATGGGTTTGAGATCTCAAAAGCTAACAATATAATGTTATATACTACATATAACAAAGATACATGCAGCATCAGGAATAAGATCATATAGAGATTATAAAAATTGCGTACTTGTATAAGTATTAAAAATCCTGAAAATAATACTAATATACAGTGATTATAAGATGTATTTACAAGATGACATCCGGGTGGGAGGCGTAGGCATTATTTGGAGAGACGCTTGTATGTGTTAGTTCCGTTGTGCAGTAGTGTGTCATTGGAACGTAAAGTATATATGCCTGAAGAATTTGGATTTTTATTGTGTCGTTCTTAGTTACATGTTTATAAACCTGCAAGGATACTGTTTCCTTAGCCAAGGTCTGGCTCGATTACCCCATCAACCCTTACAATGGGGCAAGTAAGCCACTCAAAGTATTGACAATATGGGCACACAACACATGCACAAAATGTGCTACGCGTTATAAATAGTCATACACATGTTTCACTTTTACTAAAAACAACGAATGGAAAGCAAAAGCAACGGAAGCAGGTCAGTCGGTGAGACTACCCCACCAGAAAATCTGGGATCAATAACGACCATAGTGCGCTATGTCTACCACCAGGTGCCACCACTACGGGCCCCCAATGCTACCATCTACCGGCAACTTTGAATACTTTCTCATCACGCCTCAACCGGCCCTCCTGCAAGCATGTGATACTGACGAAGGTGACGAAACCTTCGTTTTTTACTATACGCAACTCCATAAAACGCGTCTTGGTCATGAGCTTTCAAACTTATCAGGCAACGATTGGTGAGATGTAACGTGGTGGAAGCGGTGGTGGCGGCGGAGCGGCCGTTGTAACTCAATTTCTGCAGCGCTCAGAAGTCAGAATGACGACAAGCAGTAGCAGAACATGTATAAAAATGGACCTACAAAATACAATAACGCAGAAGCGTTAAAAGTAAAATGAGAACAGAGTACCATGTCTATAGGTAAAACCCTAAGAGTCTACACGCAAGAAACGTTATAAATTAACGAGTTACTAAGAGAATGACATGTCAGCAAACGAAATTCACGAAGTCCAGCTTACAGCGGACGCAGCTCATACAGCTTACATTAACAATATTACACTATCGCTGGGTTGTTCGCCGCAGAGCTGATGACGACATTCCTGCATAGCGACCGATAACGCTGCCCGTTGTGCAGTGCTCAGCCCTGCTCCGTCTCGCAAAAAAAAAAGTGCCATCTTACATCCCGAAAATAAAAGCAGCACGTTTATCTGAGAACACGATATTTCTACCACACTAAAACGCGTCACATTCCCGAAGACGGTGGTTTTCAGCGTCACCGCGGTGAGAACCTCACGTCTCACACACAGTACAAATTATTTGTCCTCACAGATATCCGCGAACTACCAAAATTCAGACCAAATGCAATTAAGTCTGGTTCTAAAACAATATGTACAGCGGGATGCAGCCGCCTCTTATGTAATGTCCTGAGATTTAATCTTATGTGTTTTCGTATGTTATATTACCACAAAAGTCATAAAAATCTGCTGTAACCGACGACTATGTAGCATATTTTTTCTTTGGATTCGTCAATATAATGGAGCTCCAGGCGACAGATGCATACTCAAGTTTGGACTGCACGACAGTTCTCCATATAAATGACGGCTATTATTAATCACGAAAAAAAAAAAGAAAACGTAATGTACCGTATCAAAACTACCGTAAACCTTGCCAAATAATGCAGTCACTGCGACGGTGAAAACACAGCATATAGCCCAACATCGGACCAACATCTTCAACAGACAACAGGAAGCCTGAAACAAGTCTGTTACAGAACTTGCAATTAAAGTCCGTCGCTTTTAGAAGTAAAGCATACAATCGCGGTAATACCCATACTGTGGTTCATATTATAATTCAAATACTAACTCTACACATTGTAACCACAGCAGCACTTGCGGGTATCCAAATTCAACATCGCTTCCTCTGCAACACTTCCGCGTGGGTCAAAAATATTAACTGGTACTTTTTTTTTTTTTCACAAACAGCAAGTTAATAAGGTACGCCCGACTATTATTACACATTCACTCCTCCACAAACAGAATTCTTCCCCCATTATCCCCTGCGCAAAAAAAAAAAAAACCTGAAATGCGGGATAGCGTAGTCAGTATAGTGACTACGTCAAAGCTTGGGCCCGCCCAGCTTTCTATTCAAGGTACAGGGTGATCTTTCCTTGGGCGTAAAGCGGCCAGGAAATGAAGCTGGACCATCATCCCCAATCTAATGCAGAGATAAACAATGAGTGGAGCTATACGTTCAACCCCCATAACACCACCATGGCATACACACTGACAACTTCCGCGGATAATCTGTGCTTTCCCGGTGCGATAGGTCTTCTCCGAAGGTTCGGACGTCTTGTAGCAGCCAATAAAAACTGACTGATCTAAATTAAAACTGCTACTGCTCCACAACTTTAGTAATATTTCCAAGATCAAATTTCATGAAAATCCTTTTACCGCTTCAAGACTATTATGTACGTGTAGACTGACTGATGGCTGAAAGGACGGGCAGAGCGATTTTAATACGATATCCGAAAGGATTCGGAAGTGGCTAGAAATATGCTATCAAGCCGACTGGTTGTTCCATCTTCCCGACTTGAAAGAGCAAGGCCCGTGTCCGCACAAAACAACAGGCGTGTAAGCCTTGTATATTTTGTTTCCAGATTTAAACGTGATTTATTGTCGGTCAACTGCATTATAATTTAGTCTTGTATTAACACGACGAGGCATAGTCATTACTAGTCATGCGGCTATTTCCAAATCTTACTACCATAAAATCTGTAAGAATGTTTTCTTTTGGCATGACACTGTTTCCGCCTAACAAAGTAACGTCATCGGCATAAATCTGGGCGTTCAACCCAATTCAAATCTCTTGTGACTTTCCTACGCTCCTTACAGCATGTTTTAAATAGACATGGAAAAACGATGGTGATGAAGTATCCATTTACTTCACAGCATTCTCTAAATGCATCGTGTTCGTGCGTGGGCGCGCGCGCGCGGGCGCGTGTATGGATTTTAAGGGGCGTCAGCGTCGCGGCTATTTGCGCCCGACGGAAATGTATTACACAACGAATTACCTACATGAACTCTAGAATAATTTCGTTCGAACACATTTCAATTAATTCAATTAATTTTTTCAATTAGTTCCGTTTTCCCCAATAGCCGACGAATGCAGAAGATCTGGTTCATTGGTTCGGACACCTACTGCCATTCCAATTTCAGATTCGTTCACCGAATTACGCCGATGTTGCTCCCACCTGTACGTTAGCGCGGCCACTGTACAAACGTTTGTGTGAATGTATATATGTACGTATGTATCACTCATGAAACGGTCACTCGTCGTGACCCGTCGATACACAATTTTATAGGAGACAGAAAAAACCTGACAGATCCTTAATAGACCACCACTTAACCATGTCATGTTTTTACGAAAATACGAGAAGCATATTTTTGGACATCGTATTTTGACAGAAGGTGTGTTTGGAATCCAACGGTCTAGTAGTGCGGGAATGTATGTTTTACAAATCATGTGTTTTTTTGTGTGGAGAAGGGCCCCGAAGCAGACGCTACGGACGCACCGCAGCATTAAGGCTTCTTGTGCAACCCTACGATGAGATGAAGATGATGGTTTATTTTTCGTTTTCCAAGTAATGGAGCACCGGTTGAATGAAACTGACAGGGGAAAACCGAAGTACTCGGGGAAAAACCTGTCCCAGTGCCACTCTGTCCACCACAAATCCCACACGGACTGATCCGGGATCGAAACCGGGCCTCGGCGGTGGGAGGCCATGGCACGGCCTGTTATGTGCGTTAAGAGAAACTGCCATTTCGTGAGCGACATATATATATATATATATATATATATATATATGCTTATTACGCTATAAAATACCTACACATTTCACGAAGTCACTAATTCAGGGCACTGTAAAATAGCAATGCTCTTCACGAAAATAAATAAATATGTAGTAATAGTAGCGGCGGCGGCGGTGGTGGTAATCTCCACGCCATGCCGGCATACATGGAGGTGAGTGGTTAAATTCACACTTTACCCGGCATCCATCCAATAGTACGCTGGGTGGGCCCCACAGCCCATCAGGACGCTTTCGAGAAGAGAAAGAACTCTTGTCCCTACCAGGATTCGAAGTCCTGGCCGTCTAGCCCGTAGCTAGTGGCTACACCGACTATGCTACGCCGGCTCCACGCATCGAGAGTAGAGGAACCGTGTTCATTCTACACATTCCACATTCCATTAGTTAGTAATAAGGATTACATGTTTTACATACAATGTTTAATGCACGGATTACGTGTGTATTCTGTGGAATAACGTACCTGACACTGTAATGTAACGGACACAGGTGAATCCCGGCTTTATGCCTTCACTTCGGAGTACCCTCAGAAACGTCACACTAATGTACGTATGTACGATTCGCTGTGTTTACCGACTTATCCTTACTTCAATATTAAAAATATGAATATTCAAATAATTACTCGCATTAAGTTATCAAAGCTGGACTTTACAGGAACGTTCTAAATGACAGCTCTCGGTCTCGGCAGACCTCCTGGCAAATCGAGAGTGTAGTTCCCTTCAGTTCATCAGACCTGCCCTTTACGCTGGGTGCAGCATCCAAAATGGAACAATGCATCTCGAGTTCCCACTTGTTGCTGGCACACCAGATCTTTCGTACGCCCCACACGTAAGTCTCGGCGGCTGAGGTCGGGATGTAGTAGCCAGTGCTGTGGTGCACCACGCCAGATCCAACGACCATGGAAGCGTTGTGGACACATGCACGTTTTCATAGACATGAAAGACTGTGTAATGAGGCTCACTGTCGCCGGTTTTAGCTTTATTATAAATTCAGCCATGAAAACTTGATGGAAGTATGTGTTCAATTATTCTTCTTATCTTTAAACATGTAGGTAATGATACATCTGCAACCACTGAGGATTGAACATATGTTTATCGGGCATGTCTCAGAGAATTCAGGTCCTGAAGAAATTAAGTCGTGGCTCAACCTGCATATAAACAACGGATTAGAATGTTCAGTGCTACTGCGGTCTCCTGTGGCATACCTTCCATTCAGCGTTTTACGAAAATGTGTCCCCTGGTTAGAGCACTTCAGGTCTGGAAGCAAGACAGATACAAACTCCTACCATAGGTTGTCTCATTTTCCGCGTAGAATTCGAAAACGGGATAACATTTTGACACTGATGCATACCAGATTATCTTCGTTCCTTCCACAACCAATTCTGTTGACTTTTATAATTCATATGTTACTTCTGTTTCAAATTTCATGGGCCATGAACCGATAACACTTGATTCTCTTTTCTCTCATTATTCCTCATTTTCATGTTCTTTAATTTTTTGTGTTACTTATCGTTATCGCTTGTTGAGGTAATTTATCTGTAGTTGATGTGGCGTTGCTTAAAATGGTGACCGCCAAGAGATACGGCATGGTCTATCACTGCATACTCCTGATCATAGAAAACCACGAGAACCCACTCGGAATTGCTAATCACAAGCAGAGAGTAGCCACTTAATTTTTTCTTTTCCACTATAATCCCTCATCATTTTCTAAGACGTGTCCAATGGTGCATTTTAAATCCAACATGGCAAACAATAATGATGTAATAACCCACTGCTACACGCCATTAGGAATAGGAGGTACATTAAGCGTATGAGGTTGCTTTCTGATGGTTGTTTTACTTTATTTAACAAAAAACCATAATCCCGCGGTACGAACTCCAGTGTGACGGTTGTATAGGTCTACTTTACTTCTTGAATATGAAAAGTACATACGGAAGGAAATGTTCTGAGTTACACAGAATATCATGCTGACCAGGACTACTTACAAAAGTAGTCATTGTTCAAAGCCGCGCTAATCACTGCCCTAGACCTAATGACATAACACGTGCACGACTTTCTTCCGTGATCATACCGCGGGAGGAAGGAGGGAACGCCCTGAGACATGCCGAACTGGCCTTGCCAGGTCAGCATGTTTCGGTGTTGCCGGTCAGGACAAAGTATGGACGGTGAGACAGAACCACAGCGTGGTGAATGCGGCTATCGACTTTAATAATACGCCCATCCCTTACAGCAGGTGAGCGACGTTATCACGGGTAACCCCGTTCGTACGTCTGACACGGGGGGTCGGCTGAAACGCTAATCACGGCAAACTGGTGACGGGTTATTTAAATATTCCGTTAGCAGGCCAGACTAACAGCACCTAATGAGAGGGTACGTGACGTGTGATGAGTTGTAACGGACGCAAGAGGTGGTCACGGCCTAATTTGAAGGACTGTCCTTGCATTTACCTGGAGAAACTCGAGGAACACCTCGAAAACGTCAGTAAGAACAGGTGTTCGTGCCAATATTAGAACCCGGGACTTCCAGGAAGAAAAGAAGAGTGTTAATCACTCGTCAGAGAAGTTCGGTAAGTTAACTTTGTACCCTGAATTTAACCCAGAAAAAATCTAGTTGAGCTTCACAATTATTCACAGTCCAAATAACATCACGGTTAGTTCGACAAATCTGTAATTACAAACGGAAAATGGCTATAAACAACAGATTTTTCATAACTACGAGATTTACAAAATCTCATATCTCATTCACATGTGATACGCGTTAGGTCGATTAAGCAGGAAATGAAACATTCCTACCTGAAAACGACACATTCCTACCAGGAACCGAAACACTCCTCTCTGAGACTGAATCATAGGCGCATTTAAACAGCGGTAAAGTTCGCCGGAAATACTGCATCCGAGGATAGAACGCCCACGTGGTCGTATATGATTCGCGTGTCTCCCCAACTAGACTTCACCTGTATAAATGATCCAGAAATGCACTCGTAATTGTGAATGATTATAAAGCAAAATACGTTTTTATTCACTGAACAGAACTGTATCAACAGCTGCAAAGGAAGAGGATAAACGCTTACAATCAGGCTAAGGGTCCAAGTGCACGCTGAATTTCAAAATAACGTTTTCGTATTCCTACGTTCTGTTTCAAATTAAAGCTAGTGCCGCGCCATCCGTAGCAAACTCTGACACGAGCGGATGAGTAAAAGCGGCGGGGGCATGTGGAGAAGGTTGTTCCGGAGAACTACACTTACGTCACCGACTACGGATGACGTCACACAACCAGCATCCTGCCAGCAGGAGCTCCACCAATAGGGTTTGAGTTCACGTGCAACGTCATCCATGACATCACTGCAATCGTTCCAGACGGAAGGTGACAGATCGAACTGATCGGACGAAATGGTGAACGTTATCAAAGACAGTTTCGGAGGAAATAAAGAGAACTTGCGCCGTTGTCAAAAATTACATTTTCCGCACACATGCCCCGTTTTTATTTCTCCAGCACGACTGCAAGTACACCTGCTTCAGTAATCTCGCGAACAATTCACTTTCACACACAAAAAAAAAATTGGTTCAAGAATGTCCGAGTTTTCCGACTTAGTTCTTTGGAAATAACTAGAGTCTACTACCTTTATCTGATTATTAACTTAAGAAACTGCCCCAGCACTTTGAAGCATAACGTAAGCAAGTCCCACTTCAATTCCTCACAAAATCTGGGATAAAAAACAGCACTACACGACAAGCACACACTGTAACACACACAAGGTTCCTTTTTAATAAACTCCTACGGCACAGATTTCTAGCCCTACAGTATCAGTGCTACCCAAACAACTTGTTCCGTTACTTTTGAGTTAGACAGGTCCGCAGGTTTAGCAGTATTATGACTTCTTATATTTTATCGCCGTCAATAACTTACACTTCAGTACAGGACCCCAGAGCTTCGCATCGTCACCATTACTTTCAGTCGCTGACTTAAAACATTATAGCACACGGTATTCGCAGGTGTGTTTGTGGCCAGGTTCCTACAAAACTTCGCTAGATCAGCGCTAATGATTCACAGTTACAGCCCAAAAAACCGAAAATTTAAAGAAAATGTTTGCATGACCGCCATCTTATTTTATATTAAGCAAAAGGTCACATTAAAAAAATACATTACCATGCATCATTTAAGGACCTAAGAATGGAAAAATGTCGCTCCCGCCTCACGAGCTTGTGCGACCGATATGCATAAAATTAAAAATGTAAGGCGCTGGGGTGACCAACTGCACAATGTTCATGTAAAGGTTCGTGACAATCGGTCAACTAGTTTACAATTTCAGATATGGGACACGCCGGCAGAATGGTGATCACAAATGCATAACTCTTGCCTTTTTAAATACTCTTCTCACACAGACCACACAAACATTGTGCGTGCGTGCGTGCATATGAGTACAAGCAAGTATTTGCGTGGACGCGAACACACACACACACACACACACACACACACACACACACACAGCAATACAGTGTAACTCCAATTATCCGGATTAATTGGGACCGCGGGCCGTCCGGATATGCAGAAAATCCAGATAATTGGGATTTTCTTTGAAAATACGCTACATTCGCAGTTTAAAGTGAAAACATCTACAAACGGCTATTTTAGGCCGCATATTTATTTACGTACAAATAAAATATTAATACACAATTCCTTATACGTATCCGAAAATTGGGGGAAAAATTTCAACCATAAAAAGCTGCAGTACAATTACAGGAATAAAAATGTTTAGTTACCTGAAGGGCCAAACCGATCCGGATAACCACCGTTAGGATAATTGGAGTTATGCTGTATATATAAATATATATGTAACTGCATAACCGAACTTCTCTAGATCGAATTAGTCATTATACAGAGTGTCTTAAAACGTCCCAGTACTCAAAGTTTATCAATTTATATCCTTAAGTACTGGAACTTCTAGGACACACTGTACTACCTCTACTCTTCAATTAAACTACGTCAGTAAACGATTAAGCACAACCAGACGTAAGCCCCTGGATGACTAACGCGGGAGTAAACGGAAACACGCGACAGAATAATTACACACACGCTTAATGCAGAATCCGCTTCCAGTCCCCCAAAGAACCAAGAAAAAACGCTCCTGCGTTTAGAGTACCCAGCGTCCCAATGAAATTCCCTTACCACTCCATACTAAACGCAAGAAATACCTGGAGGATGCCAGTACTGGATTCTACCGAACTGCCAGCTCTCGACCACCTGTTGTTCAGGCTCCATTGTTGTGTCCATGTAGCACATGTCAGCCCAAACCACGTGAAACTACACACTCGCCACATTTACCGCGTGTGAAATCTCACCGGCCGGTCAGAATGATACTGGGAAAATCATATGTTACGCTCATCCCTACCTCCCCCTTCCATTCAGGTTTAAAAACCATTCATGTCAATGGAATGTTGCACTGGAACGCGGCACACGCGGACCCCCACCAATCCCCAGTCACTACGTCAGATGACGTAACCGACTGGCTCACAGCTGATGCATTAGTCATGACATGGCACAGCGACAGAGAAGTTTGGCAGCTTGTTCTTGGAATCACAAGCCTTACATCATGCCAGTAATTATAAACATTACCACCACTCATCTCACGTTCTGGAACAACTAATGTCGTACAAATTCTGCCACTGCTAAATTTAGAAATCGTATCTCTGTCGTGTTTTCGCGATCAAAAACACCATGGACCCACTTCGGAAGTTAATTTTATGCGGTTTTCCTCATTCGTACAACGACGACGTCATGAAGTGCAGCATCAACTCCCGACAATTTTAAAATGCTAAAAAAATGTATATGTATTTACATAAAAGTGGAGTATGAACCGCGGATCTAAGCGTATACCTTTCACCCCTGTTTGTTGGTTGTGTGACACTCAGCTTAACTACACTAAATCAAAATCATAAAGACATCATGAAGCATATGTCTTCTACGATGTCTAGTCTTGTAGTTTGGTACAATATTACTGGCGTTTCAGAGATCTGTTTCACCCGATTTTTCTAACCTGAAGATGCACGCTGCGCCGAAACGTCTGCAACACATTACAAGGCATCACATCCCAACAGATAGTATTATTCATAGTCACCAAAATGTTTCTCTTATTTTAAATGCTAGACGTCCCCGCTGGCATGCAAATACAAAATATACTTTACTCGATTGATAAGAGTAAAAATGTGATAATGTATCACATTTGTTTCCTCATGGCTTATCTGGCATCTAAATATAAATGCCCTGTTTACCGATGAGCTTATAAAGGTGGGCAGCAAGCACTTTTTGACTTATCTGACGACGCTCTGATTTGTCAATCATACGAGAAGCCTTCTTTTATAAAGCTTAAGTCCATCAAGAACAAAAAATTAGCTACTAGTGGAAATATATTACTATTACCGGACCCTGTACCGCCGGAATAAATAGCGTCTTTCACAGTCCTACACGCCACTTATATAGCTGCTAAAAGTAGGCATTGTTCACATATTCTAAATGTCCAACGAAGTGTTTCATTTAAAATAATCTCTTTTGCTTACCAGAACGGCACAAATTACATTGATATTATTCAGAAGGCTTCAAGGCCCTCAAGGGAGAGGGTATTATTACTCGTAAAAGCCGTTCACGAATCAAGATGTAGCAAATTTCTGGAGAAATCTATATCCGCGGTGTTGGCTATACTGGGAACAGTGAAACACGTTGGTTCTGTGTTTTTCATGTTCCATACAAAAACTCATACAAAATCACAGGAATGAAAATGCTCTTAACATTGAATGGAGACGACGAAGACCGACGCAGGCACTACAGAGGGCTGAAACTTGGCGGCGGTCAAGTTCACGACCGTTCAAGGGACTAGACTGCCGTTATAACATAAACCAAGGAAATTAAGGTAAGATATGCTGTACAAAGTCTGTGCTGATAAAGGACGAGTGTATATTGTATATTACTGAACGTCGCTATGTAAATGTGCATATAAACAAAAACTGCAATTACGTGACACTGAAACAGAGATGGCGCAAACCCATTCTCGCCTCAGAGTGGGCACCGTAATAATGACCAACAATAATACATCTCCCATAGGCAGACTAAAATCTGGCCATGAACTCCAAAAGGGGGGTTGACACCAAGAGGGACTGACTGATCAACCGTCAGTCACAACGTGACTCACACTGTGATGTGCTGTTCTGTTGCTTTGTCATCACAAACAGTGACAATGTAACGAGCAAGCGTGAAAGGTGCAAACGTAGGCAGCCGAGGGGAAAAAAAAGAAGGCACAAACACCACGACAGAAACCACCGAAAATACGGTACAGAAACGTGTCTTTGTGATATTCATCACCCGTAACATATCAGATATCGCACAACTGGTTCAGATATGTGCTAGAAACAAAGGCGAGGAAAATTAAAAGTTCAAGCAGTACAGAGGTGTTGCACTCAACCAACGTGCAGAATGCGGTGGTCTGAAACCGCAAAACAGACCTTATGGCAGTAAGAGAGAAATGAAAACAGCTGCAAATGCTTCAGCGTTTACAGGACGCGGTGTTGGGTGAAATATGGTCAGGCTGCAGAGACAGCCAAATTTTAATATACTGTGGGACAGAGCATACAGTGCTGTTTCCCTTTCCCTACCATACTAGTTAGGTTGTTATCCTATTTTCCTCACCCTGAAACACGTAGGTTTGGCTAAAACTCATTATTATTATTATTATTATTATTATTATTATTATTATTTTATCACTTCTGTGTAGGGTGATTACAATTATATACCTGACACAGACCACGTTTCTAGGGTATATAGCAGTCGTTCTTAACCTGGGATCCACGGATGGGTTCTAGATTCCAAAAACATTTAACTTCAATAAATCTCACTATCTAAAAATATTATAGCCTAACAAAGGGAAACCAAAATACATGAGCCTTCCCACTGAAGTGTCTTCAAAAAATGAAATTTAATTTCAACTTGCCAATTTTTTAAATATTTATTGTCTTATTACTGATTAAACGGATTAATAAAGAAGCACATTACTGTATTATATACCTGTTATTTTTCAGTATTTTGAAAACTGTATTTCAGCATAATAAAATACACAGACATAGCTTTTATACGTATTTTATTTTATGCATTTAAATACTTTTTTGAGAAGGGGCCGTAGGTTTCACCAGATTGGAAAAGTGGTCCATGGCACAAAAATGGTTAAGAGCCCCTGGTATATAGTGTTGCAGCTGTTCTGTAGTTACAATTTATGGTACAAGCAATGTTACTTCCCGTGATGAATGTTCTGTACTTTTATATTAGTACTTTCCGCAGTATGTGTGCAGTGCCCCATATGGCTGTTTTCTGCAGTTCCTTGATTTCGTGCTTTCCCGGAATGTTGTTCAGGTATTTTCTGAATGATTTTAAGATAGTTCCAGATTCCTCCTATTATTGCTGGCATCACTTTTGTTTTTACATTCCATTATTATTATTATTATTATTATTATTATTATTATTATGTTTAAATTGAAACAATGTTACAATACGTACACTGTAAAAAATTAGAAGAAACAGTTTTCTTAGTAGAGGTTTTCCTTCCATATCTCAAAGTCGTTTATGAAGGACATCCAGCTGTTCGAAAGAAAGCGCCTCATAGTGTGGACTAACGTGATTCATGAAGAGCTTCACAAGAAGTGGAAGAAACTGTTCTATCTGAAGTACACTGCGTTTCAAATAATAATAACAACAACAACAACACCACCACCACCACCACCACCAAGAAGAGTAACGTACTGTAGAAGCTGTAGCCTACGTTTGAAAAGTTCCTACTTTTCCGCCCCTCCCCTACTGTAACTACTCTAGTCAACCACTGAACCAAAAAGCTAAATAGGGGCAGAGCTACCTCTGAGCAAGTCAATATCTTCCGTTAAGTTAAATCAATTCTACACACGGGAGCGCATCGCTGAGCAGTCGAAATCATGTCCTGTAAACAGTAACGGGGGCAGGGCTTACGCTAACAGGAATGGCTGTCTTGCCTGAAGGCCTTGGTACGTCCATACCAGAGACTGTAGCTGCTGGTTGACGGAAGTTCCTATATGGCAATTAAGTCCTTCAGGAAGAAAAGTCTGGTTTGGTGCATATCCGGGGACTGAACGCAAGAAGGGTTTGATCGCAGTGGATGAAGGCCTCGATGACTGCGGCAACCAGGCTGAGGCCCCTTTTTAAACCACCATGGCATTTACCGTGTAAGAGTAAACAATCAGGAACACCCTCAGTTACAGCAGGAGATTGGTGTTATGATAATAGCTGTGTTGACTAGGCAACCTTGCTGAAACAGCCTTGACTTGTCTGCTGTGCTCAGAAGCCTTTGGTTAAGACCGCAGGTGACATCAGACAAGGGCTGTCTGAGGTCAGCACAAGTGCATTCAAAGTTACATAATTTAAAGTTTCGCGGCGACTGAATTCAATAAAATACTCACGGGCTTGCAGCCGCGGCAGGCGGTTGAATGGCGAGTAAACCGACGTTTCGACAGCCATCTCTGTCCTCGTCATCAGGCAACCGACTCACTTCCCTGATGACGAGGATAGAGACGTCCATCGAACGTTGGTTTACTCGCCATTCAACCACCTGACGCGGCTGCTAGCCCCAGAATATTTTATTGAATTCCAAGTTACAAAACTAAGGGGCATGCCGCCAATCCTTTACACTCTCCATTAACTTTCTGACATTTGCTCTTTCCAGTGTTTTCCAAATTTCCTGTAATCAAATGATTTTTCAATGTCAGCATAAGTCAAATGCATGTCTGTCAGATTCCACTGTTTTTTACACCACCCAATTGCAAACTTGTATCACCGCCCCCCGGGAGCCACAGCATATATGTCCACAAGAACGTCAAAGCACAGTCTTCTCTCTGCCGATTTCCAAGAAATAAATGCTCCACATCGTGTGAATAAATCTTCCAACGAATTTCAATCAAACTGGACAATACATGTGGTATGCACATAAATTCGTTCACCTCCAAAGGTAGAGTATGACTTTTACCCAGCTGATTTTCAAGAAACTTACAGCTGCTCAATGGCATTACGTGTACGCCTTCTATGACGAATTTTATGGAAGTCGGACGGAAGGTAGAAAACATGGGCAAAACCTCACCTGCGAACGCAAGAAAGTATGGTTCTATCCAACCATCTTTAAGTAACTTGTTAGCTGCTGAATGGTACAACGTCTACATCTTCCGTAACGAATTTTGTGCAAGCCGGACGAAATGTGTAGAAAACACGGGCAAGATTTTATTTACGCACGCAAGCACGGCTTTCACTGCACCGATTTCCATGAAACTCGGAACTGCTCAACAGCATTGCGTGTGATCTACTATACCGAATTTTACACAATTCGGTCACGAAATCTGGCGGTTGCGGATATAATTCATTTACACTATTAAGTAAACTACAACTTTCAATGCATGATCTTCACGAAACTCATAAATCCTCAATGACATTACGTGGATACTTTCCAAACCAAAATTCAAGTCAGTCAAACATGAAAAGGACAGAAAAGCATTTACACCCTTAAGCATGACAAACTGAGCCCACTGCCACGAAGCTCACGCCTGCCTAACAACTTCTTGTAAAAAAAAACTCCTATATCGAAATTCATAAAAATCCGACAAACGGTTTACTCACTGACATTAAATTACGGGACGGTCGTACGGAGCACACTGTCTTCCTGTAAGGCTTTTTTTTTTACCTCGCAAAGACTTCCTAAAAGCTAATGAAACCATTTCTGTATGAATGAGTTCACTAAGGAGTGTTAAGTGGTAGTAAGAAATGTTATTTACCCCAAGGACGAATCCACAGTTTCAAGGGTTATTTACAAAAAGAGAGCGGAAGGGAACTGTATATATACACCGTTGTAATGTGAACGCCAGAAATGAGGCAACATGGTTTAGACTGGGAATCTGGAAACTGAGAGGTATGAGGAGAAGTACAGGAAAAGAAAATGTCCCACATGCAAAGAGAAAGAGAGTGATAAGCATATACTGTGGAACGCGAAGACACACAAAGACGGTAGGAAAATGGTTAAACATACAGAAACAGCATACAAGAAAATAATTAGTTGTGCCAAAATCACAGAACCGAAGAACCGAGGCAAATTTTTATACAAGACAAAATGAGAGTAGGAGAACCAAGTGACATAAACCATGCAAAGCCTGGAGAAAGGAGAGGAAGCACCGCAAATGGACAACACATCAGAACTTTTAAAATGAACTGGTATGAATACAAAGCATTGAAAAATTAAAATTAAAATTTGCGAACGCCCCAGCTGAAAAACACAACATGCTGTATCTCCCTCAACGGAGTTCCCCTCAACTTCACAGTTCCAATTACACTGTTCATATAGCTCTGTTGGTACTGTGGCTACCACATAGGTTGGACGACCGACAGTTCGAGGTTCGATTCTTAATAGGAGCAACACATTTTTCTCTTCTCCAAACCAGTCAGACTAGCTCTGCGACCAACTCACCCTCGTATCTAGTCAATAAAATTATGTCCACAAATCAAAACGAGTAAAGAGAACAAAATAAATGCCAGCACACTTGGGGCTCTTTTGTCAGGAGTAAAGTGGCTGCAGCATGATGCTGACCACTCACCTCCATGTAGTCCTGAGCTTAAGAAAGTGTGAAACTAAACCTCCACTCCCCAACAAGCCTTCATGGCATGGTATATCATTCTGCACACGGGACAAATTTATCCCTACCATTGGTTACGAACATCCATGTTTGTGAGGACATGTTTTAAAAACGGGAACTCCGAATCAAGATTAATGCAGGTACTCATTAAAGAAGTTGAACACACCTTAATTCAATGATACACGCACACCAAAAAAAAGTTAGTGTAGAGAATCTCTGCAGTGAGTACACAGAACACAATTGTGTATCACTAGGCGGAGTTATGTGATTCAGACAACAAGAAGCATCAACTAGAATTTAGAGCCACTTAGACACACAGAACCAATTATTCTCTTCCCTTCACCTATACCAAGTGACATCTCTGATGCCATGTACTGACACCTCCATCATACATTACTAGCTCACAAAGGTCCCATTACATACAGCAAACCCCCCCCGAGTTCATGACCGTTAGTCTACAAAATGGCACAAATGGTGCAATTGTGATATGCAAACTGAAGACCTTATGGCAAAAATTAGGTCAGGGGAACCAAAAGCACATGCAACATGATAATGCGTACGATAAGTCACAAAACACACACAAAAACACACTTATTGGTGCTCAATGGAACGCAGACTTTTATACTTGGATGGGCAAGACCAAGATCCCGCAGATGCCCTGCAGTATCATCAAGGACAATGAGAACCTCGAAACCTTGAATGCTAGATTCACAGACTTCAGGTAGTTCTGAATCCAGCCTTTATTGCCATGGCCTTTTCTCTCATCACAGCACCACTGACTGACAACCATTTCTGTCTGATCTTCCAGCCATACACACAATACCTCTTCCATTTTTCGGGGCAAGGGTCACAGCAACTCACATAGGAAATTTTTGGACTTGACAGAACACTAGATTTAAAGTTTCCCCTGATCTTGCACACAATTTTCTTGACCAAACAAACGGGTGATTTCTTTGCACCACAGTGGCATGAGGCTGCATCACTGCTCATTCACTTGTCCAACCTGCCTACCACCTCCACTTTCCCTAACAAAGACATCGCTTTCCTTTCCTTTTTATCCTTAGCGTCCTCATCAACATATACATCAACCTTTCCACCCACGAATACAACACAAGGGCCACAATTAGATCTAAAGATTTTAAAAGTTGAAATATGCTCTGTATCAAATATCTAAAAAAAAAAAGTAGCAACAAATAGGCAGATGCAACCTTTTGTGCACTATTCTGCATGCTTACATAAGCACGACCACAAATGAGGGACCTACAATGCAGTGGCATGACAGCTGCCACAGTAACTGCTCCATAAGTAAAACTGCAATACTGGAATGAGAATGGCCTGCTGTACTGCTTTCTCATAAATACACTCCACATTACAATTAACATTTTTTAACATGGACACGTCCCAATAATGCACTGGGAAATATACTCAACAAAGCATAACCTCCAGTGACACCTACATCATGGTAACCAACTATAGCAAAGATTTTGCACACTGAAAAACATGTGATAATGCATTATCTCTGCTGATAAATTCTTAGTAACAGATATTGGACAAAGGTTATTCACGCCTACTCAGCTCTCAACACAGATGTGACCAGTCGACGAGAAACACAACAACAGCTGCACATTTACCATTTCGACTTGCACACCCTGCAACCATTTTAGAATAAACTTTATGACAGGCGCATTCACAGTTGTACAAGCACAAGGTGTCAAAGGTAGGGATTCATCGCAAGGATGAAACTTTTAATATTGTATGACAGTGCTTGTGTTTGAGGCTTTTTGCCTTCTGGACTTCATCACTCAGTGTTCCTGACAGCATAACAAGTAACGCAACATTTCAGAAACTGCATGTGTTCATTACCAGCTTTAAAAAAAGAGAGACTGCACCTATCCAGTTGGCCCCACTAGAGTCATTCATAGCCTCTAGACCACAGACAGCTGTGAATATACCCTCCCCAACTTACACAACAGTTACATTCCAGAAGGTCCTGAGCAAATCACAACTGGATATACATATGGTAAATTATATACTCAAGCACAGTCCAAGTTGAAATCCAGATTCCACTGGAACCTGATCGGCCACAGCATGATCCCCCGCCTCCCCAGTGCTCAATAGTTGCACCTGCAAACACATCATATGGCAAAAAAAGGACTGCCGCACCCCCATCTACTGGCCTGTGCTAGATACCATGCAGCAGTATGCTTGTGCCGCCTTCATCTCACTACAATTTCATTCCCAGTGCACACTTAAAAAATGTTATTACCTCGTTTTTTTAATTTTTTAAAATTCACCTAACTTGAAATTGTGTAAGTCAGGGACAGTCTGTAGCTTTTTCTAATGGGCCAAATTCAGCAGGCACATCCCACCTTCTTTTATCAGAGCATGGAAATATATCCTGTTCTTAAACACTGCATTACTTTGTGCTTTTTTGAACACTAAGCAACGGACAAAGCCCAAAAACCATGCACTCCTAAATCCAATACGCTACTGTTACACCCCTAGAGTACAGTGTCAGCATATTTCAAATTCTCTCTAGCAACCACAATCATACACAAGAGATAATTAACTAACAATGTTACTAACATATTTCACTACAAACAAGTGGCATACATGTTAACAGGTAAAGTTCACCCTCGGCTCAATTACGCATAACACAATGTCGTGCAAGAGTGGCGACAGCTCCTCAATGGCCACGTTACCACTATTTTGTGTAAAAACTAATTTTCTCTTCAATTATGCCTACACGCACCGTGTAACTCTGTGTCCATGAGTATGGCAGCTGTCACAACAGCTTTATCACATACAAAGCCTGTATCCACTTGAAATTTAGAGACCATTTTTACCCTGCAGCTCAACTTACCCAATTCCATAAAAGTGTCTCATAAAGTGCCAACCATTAGCTTCTAAGCACATGTTGCACCTTATAAAAATATTTCTCAACACATGACAAAGCTCATCTTAAAAGATGAGCCATTTCTTCTCAAACATAATCTTTCCATTCTTGCAAATAATTTAGATTGTTCATATACACTGTCTTACAGAGTCCCCAGACATGTGATAATTACACGGATTCAAATCTGGTGATACAGAAGGCTGCAATCTGTGAGTTATTTACTGTCTCTTTGAGAAACATGAGTCCTGTGATTGTGTGCACTCAATGCACACAGGACTACCACATTAAGTTCTTAAGAGGGAACTTCACGAAATGCACTGGGATTTTCATAACACTAACATACGTTTCTCTTGGTGCTCACATTCCCATTAATGTAAACCATGCCTTGTCTAAGAAAAGCACGAGCTCTGGATCATGAAATTGATTGGCTACTGACCCTTGAAACCACCTGTAATATCAGCTTCTTGCTGCCAGTCTAGGAGAAAGAGCATTTGAACAGCTCCAATTTTATATGGGTATAGTTTTAATAAGTCAGGTTGCCACATGGGCTGAGGATTTTGACATGGCACATTGAACAGCCAATGGGCTCATAGATTTTCCTTGGCTTGTCTCCATTCAGGCACCAATATCATCCAATTTCACTTGTGTTACAACATAGATTTTTTGCTATGTTATTTTTTTCCAGCACAGAACATGTCATTCAAATTTTTTCCATTACTCTGTATGTCGTTCTTTTACACAACATTGTTAGTGCAGGATATTTTTTACAAAACTTGCAGTGACATTTTTCCTGTGATGTCTAGTTTGCAAAATGCTAATGAACACTCTTTGTTCAACAGAATACATTTCTTGCACACACCATCCACCCATTGCTGATGACATGTAGCATGACTGAGCGCCCATTTCAAAGTGCTATTACGAGAAGAACCAGGTGTGCTGGCTCCCAAAATCCAGCCAGCAACAGTTTCTGTCACTTGGGGACACAATTAGAGGTACTCGCTCTAGAATTCAATAACGAAAGGTAACATGCACCATTTTACGCAAACTCAATGCTGTGCGGATTTATGTCCAACATGAAAATGGAACAAACAGCTGCAAAATCTGCACACACACATACATATGTATGTATATTCATTTATACTTCACACACACGCACATGCACACACACACACACACAGCCGGGTGATCAAATCGAGAAGAATGAAATGGGCAGGGCATGTGGCACATATGGGGAAGGGGACAGGTGCATACAGGATTTTGGTAGTGAGACCTGAGGGAAGGAGGCCATTTGGGAGACCCAGGCATAGATGGGGCGATAATATCAAACTGGATCTTCAAGAAGTGGGATGGGAGGGGGGCATGGACTGGATTGAGCTGGCTCAGGATGGGACAGGTGGCAGGCTCTTGCAAATGTGGTAATGAACTTTCAGGTTCCAAAAATGCAGGGAGTTTCTTGACTAGTCGAGGACCTGTTAGCTTTCCAGGAAGGACTCTGCTCCATGTAGTTAGTTAGTTAGTTAGTTAGTTAGTTATAGACACACACACAAGTGGTGTGATCAAATACTTTCCAGGATCAATTCATTTCTCCACAAGAACACTTCCCTTCTAATCATGCTGTGCCATTTAAAGTAGTTGCCTTGGGCCCAGTTTTCACACCACCACTCAAAAGCATTTAATAATGTATACTGTTTGAAATTCAGCAAATGCATCCCACAATTCGGCTTGAATCATGGTAATATCATTAAATCGCCTCCCTTCTAATACCATCTATGTGTTCGGCAAAAACAAAGAAGTCACAAGACACTAAATCTGGTGAGCAAAAAGGGTGCGGAACAGCCTTGCACATGTTGATACAATTCTCCTTCTGCTCCTCACTCAATAGATGCAGCACAAATTTGGTGGCATTCACACCCATGTTCAGATTGTCTGTCAAAATGCTCTGAACTGATCCAGATGAAATTCACAACTTGTTACCAACTTCCTGGAGAGTGAGTCTTCTGTTTTTGTGAAAACATTCCTTCGCTTGATCCACATTTTCATCTGTTTTGTTTGTGGATGGATGTCCTGAGCATCTGGCATTTTCAACAGAGTTCAAGCCACTTGTAAACTTGGAAAACCACTCAAAAGTTGTGTTTTTCTGCTGTCTACACTCAAAAAGGTACTTGCAACATGTCCATAATTTCCACAGCATTCTTCGCCAGTTTGAAGCAAATATTGGTGTTCATTTGAGCCTACCATTTTCAAGATACACAAAAATCATAAATGGAACACACGCTCATAATTAACAAGACATTATGCAACAATGAGATAGGCTACAACCTTATTCCAGGCAGGGAATGACTCTACTCTATCCATCCCAGTAACAGAAGTTCATACTAGCAGCAGCAGCAGCAGTGTCACCTTGTGTTCAGTCTGGAAACTGTTTGGATGCACCACACACACGGCAGATTATTTAAATTTTTTGACATCCAGCACACACACACGCGCGCACACACACATACACACACACTCACCAGAATCAAAGTCCGAGCTTCCACCAGTCTCCAGACCTCCTGCTTGTCCATGATATTTACCTGCAAAGTTAAAATTTGAGTCACATTACATAGATCTCAATGTCCATATAACATCACATGTTCAAAACACACAACTTTCTATAAAAACTTTACAGCTGTGTTGCTGAAAGTAAATAACAAGTGTATAAGTAACATCAATAACCTACACTACTGAACTATCACGAAGGCAATGATAAAATCACATACATGAACACCAGCTCCAACTTTGAACTTAAACAGCACAAGTGCACATATCGCATATCACTGAAATACGACAGTGCCACTCCACCATATAACAACTAATACAAAGAATAAAATTGTGGTTCATTACTCATGTAGAAGAGTTTAAGAGGTAATTGAATTAGGTTAGTACTATCGACAAAAAAACTCCCTCTTCAAATTAATCAGTTTACTTATTTCTGGTTTATTTAACAATGCTGGCAGAAGTGCACACTATACAGCATTAAATGGCAGAAAATTTAATACATAATGTCAAGTAAAGGATGTGGAGACAAGTAGTCACAGCACAATTTCAGGTACTAATCCAACATCTTCTGGGAGGGTGGGGAAACAATAATTCTCAGGACATTAATGTCTTGGTCGAGATTATAATTGAGAATCTCCAGAATACAAGCTTAACAATGAAGCTTGGTTTCATATTAGTGAACATATGAACATTCTTACTAACTGCTCTGCAGACAATCCCACGTTAATCCGCAAAGTCCTTACACGTTGGTTAAGGTTAGTATGTGGCATGCTGCGAAAACAATGAGAATTACTTGACTCATTCTTTTTCTGAGACCACAAATTCACAGCAATATGTAACACACACTGACATTCTTTTTTGAACGTTTGTCCAATCAGAAGCAAACCTAGAACTTTTACAATAATAAACTACAAGGGTGCATACTGCAAACACTTCTATGTGCTGATTACACGGCGTTCTTGGTGACAGGATAATAAGTTGGGGACTGTGACTACCCGGCCTGTCAGGTCTGAACCTGTGCCACTTTTGCATATGATATGTTACAAGATAAAGTGTATGGTAACAATTCCTGCACCAAAAATGGACAGAAAGCATATTGAATGTAGCGCTTCAGTTCCAGCTATAAAACTCTGGCATGTAATGAACATCAGACTTCTTAGACTTGATGTGTATCTAGGAGTCAACGCAAACCACTTTCAACATCTTTTTTAAATATGCTGAGTAAAGGTAAAAAAATCCCTATACAGGCTTGAACAGGTCCCTTCAACTCCAGGAGGTTGAGGCTCCCGAACTTCTAGACAATCAGCACATGAAGACCGCAAGGTTGTCAGCCTTACACACCAGCCACCTTTACCCCCAGCAGATATCCCTGGTACTCATTTCTGTTAGAAGCTGAGTTGACCACAGGGCCACCACGCAGCCAAAGGGATTAATTCAATCAATGACCCCATCAGAAATCAAACCAACGACCTTCCATTTGTAGCGCAATGCAAATATGTTGGTACAAAACCTAATATTAACTGCACTGCATTACACTAAAACCCACAGATGCCACCTCCAGACAAGTTGAAACAGTGGTGATCACTTTTCAGTCTGCTATCATTCAAACCAGTCCAAGTCTACAGCCATACATGGGGTTACATGACATAATGACCCTGCAGAACAACAACAATTGGCTCAGCTGCACAACCCACCTCATACAGATATTGATGGATTACACAGCTGAAAAATATACACGACTGTGGTTTGCACTTCTTGCAAGATATAATCTGTGTTGGTCAAGAATAGATTTAAACTAGAGTGCTGACTGTCCAATACAAACACCATGCAAAGTGTTAACCCCATAAGCAGTGTCACAGGCAATTCACTGGAAAGTTTCATGAGATTTACACTGAATTAAAAAAAAAAATCAGAATCTGGTGAGCAATGAATATGTTGTCATGCATGCGCACGTGCACACACACACAATCTAAAATGCACAGTTATTGAATATGGCCCCTTTAAAACTAAATAAGACTCATCATGCAATGGAAACCCATAACTGTATCCACTGAGAAACCTTACATCCCTTAGAGATCTGCTACCCATTAATACCTCATATCTCTGTTACAGCAATGATGCTTCAAGAATTATAACCACCTGATAAGATATCCACAGATCAATGAATACAGTGTGACATTAGAACATGGCTGGTATGATATTTCATGGCATTCATATGAAATCTCTGAAGTACTGGGCTTCTGCAAATGTAATTAACTTGTGACCTGGATGCATGCTCTCAAACTTTAATGCCACTTCACCCAGTCTTTATCCAAACTTACTTACTTACTTACTTACTTAACTTGCTTACTTTTTTTTATTACAATTAAAGCCACTCACACAGTAGCTGCAAACTTTGCTTCATGATGGCAAGCCATGCCTGGGCAATGACTTGACTCACATCAATTCACTCATGTGTGCTCATAAATAGCTGGTTCAGCCACAGTCAAGTTCACCTCAGTAAGCTGTTTTCCCACTTTTTGGTGTAAATCTGCTTGCATGCATAAACAAAACTCTGTGTTTTGAAAGTTACAGCAAGCACGCTACTCACAGAGAGCCAGCACAAAAGAAATTACTGTCACACTGAAACACTGCTGCTAGAAACTTTCAATAGTAGTCACATTTTATCCCCATGCACAACCTCAGTGAAAAAATGCCTGCACAGTCTTAGAACACTGTACTACTGGTCACATAGGAAGGGCAAGGACATTATAATGCTAATATTTAGGGATACATTATTTTAAGTAGTTTGTGGCCAGCATGCTGCCCCAAACCTCAACACGAATGACTTATTACTGTGGAAAGCAACAAGATTAAAGATCAGACCATCATGCAATCGAAAGAAAGTATCCAAAGGAAATATTACTCTCTTTATAAAGAAAAACTCTGACATGGGAATATATTCTTTTATACAGCAGAACACAAAATGCATGCATAGCAACAAAAAGAACTTCCAGCACATGCCATAATTTGGTATGTTTACTTGTATTGTGTGTACAGTCTTGGTTTGTCAGTTACATTAAAAGTCTGAAACAGACAGGATTATGCTAACTCTTCCACACAAGCAGCACAATTCATGAAAAACTCTAAGATGTTCACATTACACTCCTGAACTGTATACTGGAAGAATACGCCCTCTTCCACTTAAAATTAATTAAAATTCAGAGGCATGGTAATAATCCTGGTTATAAATGTTAACACAACAAAGAAATGCGAAGGAATATCAACAATTATGGAAAATAAAGTCCACACAGTGCAAAAATACTCATCTACTTCTCTGTAAGAAAATATCCAAATAATTTCTCCACATCAAAACATCTTAGCACTTCATATGTTTATACTTTACGAAGAGATATTTATCAAGCTGTTGTCTGAAAACCAGTACAGAAATCAACAATGTACAAAAGTAACACCAAAGCAAACTGAAATATGAATTTTCCAGCAACATAACAACGCAATATATTAACACAAATGCATAGCGTTAACATTCAGTGAGAAGAGACACTATGCTTGCTGTGTGTTACCAATCAAGCACAGTGACCCTTTCGAAGTTCGGAAAATGTGTGATTTCGGCTTCTGCTGTGATGTAAATGAGATCTTCGCTCTTCTAGGATGTTGCAGAGCATAGATTGACCGTTACTTACCAGCAATTCAGGACAACCTGTCGGTCCCATCTTGAAGGGTCAAGTAGTCCAAGAAGAATTCTCCCTGGACTACTTGCCCTGAAACGTTGGTAACTAACTATCACTCTATGCTGCATAACATCCCAGAAGACCAAAGAACTCTGAAAATGCATTTTGTAGGTACGCCATTATGAAAATAACACTGCAGCACATTATGTCCGAGTATTCACAAACTGTTTGCAACTGTCTACTCACAAACACCCTTAAACACACTGGTATGTGTGACCGGAACAATATGTTACAGTACACAAGATAATAAAATTACAACATGTACTTGAATTTTGCCCCGCTATTCACTTCTAAAGTTATGCAAACCATCTTGGAAGTATGCTGCAAACACAGATGGTACAGTAACCAATATGACTGATGCAAACATTCACAGCTGCCAAAACGCATTAAAAACCACACCTAACCTTAGTTCATAAACACAAAAATACAAACAATGCTAGTTTACACACACACCAACACACACACAAAACCATGCCTAACCTTTTGGTCTACATACACACAACACTCAAACCATAACCATGGCTACACTACACAAACGTCTTCGCGGATTATTTTGTTGTTAATGTATGCTGACAAGAAGACGTGGGCTTGTTACCATAATTTAATACTGTAAGAACTTTGGAAGATGCAGAACAAAATAAGTGCAGACATGCAGGCAGGTTATAAAAGAAATTAACTGCATTACACTATCATTTAATACTGCCAAACACTCAACGCATTTAAGCCAAGGCAAACTACATTTGTCAAATTCCTAACAATACTGCCACCACCCTCATATGCTGCCAAAATCATAAATATGCTGCTTCCAATCTAGCAACCCTATTATGCCAGCAGTTACAGCTGCCATCATAAAGGGAACTGTTGAATTTGAACTGTCATATACCAAGTTTCTTGAAGATGGAACGAACAAAAAACAAGCGTGCGACTTCATTATTAACAGTTATGAACACGATGGCTTCAAGAACACTTGTAACAAACTCGGTATCAGCAATCATGTGCAATACCACATTCTCAAGTATCATATTTCTCACAACGCCCATCTGACAACAAACATTCGCTATCAAAATCTGACAATTACGACAAAGATTCGCGTACCGTGGTGTTTTATCTAAAAAC
The DNA here is from genome assembly GCA_013340265.1 of Coptotermes formosanus. Taxonomy (NCBI): domain Eukaryota; kingdom Metazoa; phylum Arthropoda; class Insecta; order Blattodea; family Rhinotermitidae; genus Coptotermes; species Coptotermes formosanus. The sequence goes on from BLKM01000900.1 coordinate 2,901,423, forward strand.
GTACACAACATAACAAGAAAACCGGATTTCCGACTGTGAAGTTTTCAGTGTCTTGTCTGTGTATGCTATGACAAAAATATTGTACCCCTGTTTCACGACTGAAAACGTGACACCCGTAAAACGTTCTTCGCCAGGAAATTCCCATAAGACAACCTTGTTATAATCTACTGCAAATACGTGCTCTTGTCTTATATTACTGCAGTTTATAGGGAAATTCTGCAAGTAAAGTGAAATTGCAGCCACGCCATCTTGATTCGTCAAGCTTAGCACCAAGGCAGTCTAGTACATAATAACACACGCAATACACTCTTTTGGACAGTCAAATTCAATAATTCCATTGCAAGAAGCAATATTTTGCCTTAGAAACAGCAAACAACACGGATGTCAGCTCTTACTTTGCCCCTGAGGCTGGTCATCTCCGCTCTCTCGGTCCGACATATCACAAACTTGGAAAGCGATTTAACCCTCGTTTTCACTACAAGGAATTTATACATGCACCGGAACTCCGTCCGCAATGAGTTAAAACTTGAAAAATAGACCTACGTATTGTCTCTAAATCAAACGAATAGAGAAGAAATAATCTATTATATACAATAAGCCGTGTCTCAACATGCTAAAACGCCTACAAAGCACATATTTCCAACGTGAGAATTCCAAAACCATTTCAACACTGAACAGCAGCTCTCGGAAGTGACGTTCCTACGGTCTGCTACAGAGTGGCTGTCCTGATTTTACAACGGAGCGGGGTTATACTTCAAATGACAATACAGATGTAGGTACATTGGATGTAATATGGGTACGTTGTTGTGCCACAATAGACAGTCTTGCTACTAACACAGAAAAAAAAGTTAATGTTATTCAAAATCGTCGTAAGTCATGTCACAAAAAGTGATACGCGAAACTTTCGGCCACTGCATGTGCAGAATCTTGTATCTTGGTGACAAAATGTGTGGAATTCATAATTATATAAATGTACTGTATATGGACCTGCTAATGAAAATTTTGAGGCTGCTGTGCCTGTTTCTAAATATACTGTGTGAGTGCTGAGGAAATATAACTGGTGATTTGTGATGGCGCCTATAGTGTAAAGTAAAATACAAATGGTGCATTGCAACAGTAATCTCTCTCTGGATATGTTCAACGTCTTGAAGTTTTTAAAACCAAGCGTTTTGGAAACTGGGCGTTTCCATTACCAGGTATGTAGATTCCTACCCACTTGGGCCCATTAGAAAGAGGTAAGGCCCGGATCCTAAAGGGCTGACTTGAATGGGAACCTGTATATACTTGATTTCATTTGTGGGACACTGTTGTGTCAAAGAAGCAGCGAAGAGAACGTTTACATAATCAGACCACTTCTCCGTATGTATATAAATTAAATAAATAAATATTGGTACTCTTGATACATGTATGCTGCCATTATTATTGCAACATACATCTTTATGGAAACAGATTCAGGTTCCACGCACTGCAATCAGTAAAAGGCTCAAGTGATTTTGCCATTAACTGGTGTACACTAAGACTTGCCTTAACAGTCTTTTGTCGTACATCAGTACAATTTAAAAATGTGCAACTGAACTTCCAGTCACTGGATCTAATAAGCAGGTTTCTTTTCTAAATTTTGTAGAAAGCTGTTTCTTATAATTGTGACCTTTGGTTGCAGAATGTTGTTTTAGGTTACATCCTTCTATTCCCAAAGGTAAAAGGAAAGTTCTCCCTAGAACAAGCTATGAAGGCCCAGAGGAGGAGTAGTGGTATACCTGCACTCTTTCTTTAACCTTGGCACTAGATAGGGGTGGGTGGTCACTATGCCCTGGCCACTTTACCACTGGGAAAGAGACCCAGTACCCATTTTACAGGAGGTGGGTAGGCCCCAGGGTCAATCTGGGTGGGTATGTAAAAACTTGCCCCCATTGCGATTCGATCTGTGGACTGGCCAGCCCTTAGGGAGTCACTATATTGACTTGTCCCAAATGTACAGAATGGAAACCAAGAGACTACAAAACAGTACCGGAGAATGAATCAACAAAAATTATTATTTTACTGCATTAGACTCAAAAAAAGGCAACTAATGTCATATAAGCATGGATATGTGACAATGTAAGTTATAGAAAATCAATTAAAATGTGAAGTTTTCTAACAAATTGCATTAGAGCTGTCAAAAATGTATATGAACAATTAGATTACATTACTGAAGGTTTTTCCACATTTTTTATAGTACTGAGGCACAAGGAGCTTATGTTGAAAAAAGTAAATAAATTGTATGAAAGTTCAGTAAACATTTTATAATACTGTTACTTCCCTCACTTTTCTGTGTGAAATTACACTTACACTCACAGACAAGTTCCTAAATTCAGAAGTAAAAGTAAACAATTGGATAAAAAGTGGAACATGTTTTCACAAATCTTTTGTGTAAAAGAGAAAACAAACTAACTCAGAATTTTACGAATACAGTTTTTCTGTGTAAATACAGTTTTTCTCGCTAAACTGTATAGTGCAACATAGTGTAACGACAACAGAAGGTTTCTCCCTGAAGATGACCCAGCAGGGTCAAAACATGTAGGAGTGAGTTATAATTGACGAGAATAAACTCTTTGTGCATTTGTTGGTGTTTAAAGTTTTTTGTATTTCTGTGTATGTTTTCATTTTTGTTAATTATTTTTAAAAAATCATACAAAACCCAGAACCATATATTCAGTAATATAACTCTGACGTGTTAACCCATGTATGACCAAAATATGTTAATGAATGCTGTGTTAGGTGTAGTGTTCCTTACAATTTACAAATTTATGGCACCAAAAGAATGGCACCTTATCTAGAAATAGTTCAGTCCATATACCGACTCGCTACAGGCCCGGTGGGGGCAAGATTTTCTCACTCATCCAGACCAGCCCAGGGACCCACCTAGCCTCCCATACAATGGGTCTTTCCTCTAGGGTAAAGCAGCTAGCCACCTCACCCCCTTCTAGCAATGAGGCTCAGAAAGTGTAGACATATACCTCTACTCCCTCTTGGGCCTTAGGCCTGGATGGGAATCCCTTTACCTTTTACCTTTATCTAGGAAATGCATTAATGATATCATGGGTAATAAGGCACAACAGGATGGGATTATTATTTAGGCAGAAGAGGTTAGATCAATTCTTCAGTTTAATTCATCACACAGTATGTTCTGCCATACCTACTTTACAACCTCTCACAAAATCACTGCATAACAATTTCATACAAAGAATCCAGAGCAATTAGACTGCTGGTTTTTGTAGCAATCACCAAGAACATAATACTACTAAATATTCAATTTACGTGTCACGTTATGGCAAAGGTTATGTTTTATTCCATGGACATTGGATTTTTATGCACTAAAAATTGATAAAAAATGCCATGAACAACAGTACTCACATAAGTACATACTTTAATATGTACTTAGGGTACTACTTTTTTCTTCTTCATCCTTCATTCACAGGTACAATTTGCCTTGAAATGTGACACAATGGTTTTCCTAACTTCTCTGGAGAAAATTTGTGGCACTTGTCTGTCAGAGTAAGTCTGTGTGCAAAGAAGGGTCTTTCAACATGCACAGATCTGATGGGCCAAGATCAGATTTAGTCCCCTCTGGAAGCCCTAAGCCCATAAATGCTTCTTCACAGCAATGACAGCCTGGTATGCAGCATTCCTTTGCAGAATATCACAGTTTCTTATCCACCCTATGTGCATATGCCACATAGACTCTATTCCATCTTCTGTTATCTCAAGGACGTCCAAGATTTCATGCAAAGTCTAACTTGTTTCCTTACTGAATGTGGTGTAATGTTTAAATGTACTGTAAGTACACCTAGAGATCTCTGCACAGGCTGTCAAATTCCTACTTAGCTTGCTGGACTCACACAGTATCACTGCAGTTCACACCACCAGTATGTGGCTTTACATTATCAATAGAGAACAAAATAAAGCAGCATTAGCCCATGTCCTGCAGTGGGTCATGATAGGTCCCGAGGGTAATGAGACATCTAATAGTTTATCTTTGTACATCTCAATCTGGAGGGGTTTTTTTTTAGTTGCTACCTGGAAAAATATTTTAGTCAATACAACTTTTACAGACTACTGTAAATTGAAACATATTTTGGATCAAAATTATAGCACACACAATAGGCTGTCACACACCATAATTCCATGAATTTGCTTGGCTGCTGTTTTGAAACCATGTGCTAAGAAATTAAGCTCCTTCAAAGCAGAAGCCACTAGTGGTGTCACTCTTTCCTAATTCTGACAAAAATGTTTTGTGTAATGTTTCACAGAAAAATTGGGTAACTTAAAAAACATAGTTCACTCATTACATTTTCTCAGGAGACGTTTAGGTCAAGGCTGTTCTGAGAAGCACCCTATTTCCCTGAGAATACATGACTTACACCAGTGGTGTCCAACTTGTGGACCACAAATCTGGGGGCAAGGGGACAAGAGGTTATTCCAAGCAACGTGAGAAGCCACATAACTTTACAGCAAGCACTTTGTTTCGTATCTTCTCCTCTATTACTATAATTATTATTGGGATGAACAAAATGTGAATTCATTTACAGTTGTTCTGAGATATGATAGGTTTTTGCCATTCTGTATTCTGTCAGGTAATGGGGCCTGAAGTACAACAATCAGCATATAGGGGCCTTCGAAATTGCTTTAGGTTAAGCAGGAAGCCTCATAATCAAAGAGGTTTGAAACCACTGACTGACTCCGTGTCATTTAATGAAGACAAAGTAGTATAATAATTGGCATGCACCAATTCTTTTTTACATGCAAGATACTCTTTCAATTTGAAAATTGTAATGAATCTTTACATATGGCCTCTAAGTTGCATGTAAAATTATTAGACAGAATGTGGTCATGTAAAAAAATTGCCAAAATCATGAACAAATTAACAGATTGTTCATAAGAATGACGATGCCTTCTTCTTCATGACCCTTCATGTGTCCACCAAGTCCTCTTAGAATTCATTGTTAGTCATTTTTACATGTGGAATAAATTCATACATCCATCACAGGTCATACAGTATGGTAGAGCTTCACTACTGGAACAACTAACAACAGAACTTGTTTACCATTTTTTCCAAGAGGCTTCAGATTCAGGATTTCAAAGCCCATAAAAAGCCTTAATTGTTTCCTTGCAAAGAACTTGACTGGAATGTCTCTTTTTGTGTCACAACCACAGAATATTCAACCAGTTCATGGAATTTTGGATTCACTTGTGTTCCCCTTGTAATGTTACATCACACAACTGCTGTAATTCTATGAAGAAAAATAAATAATAATAATAATAATAATAGCAACACAATAACTTAAACAGCTGTGAGTATTGTAAATCATTACAGTTGTACTGAATATAACATTACAAAAAAAGCAATTAATATGTGCTGAACATATGCAATAAACAAAATATATCCACCCAACCCAATATGCAAAAACATGCACTACAAAGTCAAGTGATATAATCTGTTACAACCTTCCGTATGTTGCCCGCATGAAAGGAAACTAAATGTGAATTTGCATAAAAATCCAGTGTGTAGAGATCAGAATATCGTGTGCGCATACCTATGTATAATGCTGTAGGATGGGAGGACAGTGTTACATGCTGGATGGCAGCAGTTTTATATTGACTTCATTTTATTACACTACACATTTGGATGGGCTTAACATGATTGCCAGGAGATGACTAGTGTATCTTTCAAGGTTTACACCCACTGAATTCATAGCACCTGAGAAGCTGAACTCTGACTGTAATATATGACAGCACCAGTAAAGTTTACACCAGCTGCCAGCACAAAAACAGGAAACCAACGACCATGAGATGTAGTCACCAGCTCTGCTGTAAGAGGGCCACACAGTATACCTGGGATTGTTGCCTGCAAATTAAAACAGGAATAATTAAATAAGCCGTGACAAAATATAGAGTTTATACTTCAGATTACTATTCTTCAGTGGAATACTGTCCCTTCTGCATAGTATCAACAAATTTAAAGATTTCCTATGCCCTTTTAATTAGTCACTAAGTTTAGAGTCAACTCAGCTCTAAACGGGTGTCAAAATACACATAAAAATTTTAAAACAGATAGCTAGAGGCCAATAACATGGGAAATCATATGGCTCTCAGGACGCTGCATGCTGACCATATTGCAAACACATGTAATGAAGCCAGTGGGTGATCATGACAGACATCACGGCAAAAAACTATACTGTCTTCCAGAACACTGAACAAGAATTTAAGGGCACTGGCCATTTCTGATATCAGCTGTACAGAAAATACGGGATAATCAGGGAAATGGTGTAAGGATTTTTTTCTTTTACTACCTTTACCTTAGCCTTCCAAATTCACTCTGCCGGTAATTTCTTTAGCACATTTTTAGCTGACTCTCATGAGAGAAGTAATTACAAAAATAACAAAAAGCCAGACCATCCTACAAAGAAGGATACTTGTCAGCTGGTGACATACAATTCTGACTCACAAAGAGACCAGTTCCACCCACAGAGAAAAAGAAAAATAATATGGGTAGCCACTGCCATGTCTGTTTAAACAGAACTGTCCTTGTCCCTTATCTGTAAAAACTTTCATGCAAGAGCAAATTCATGTACTGTGGACACAACTTACGAAAGATTACAATAACTCACCAGTGTATTTGAGATGGCAAATGTGATGCCAGCATGGTTGGGAGCAATATCTGCATGATTACTTAAGTGTCCAGCAGAACTGCAGGCACAAAGACCCATTGAGATGGACACAAATCTATAACAATACCAAAGAACCAAACAAATATATTTCATTTATCCTGTTATATTTTTATCACACAAATTCCGTCAAACATTTTACTTGCACAGTTTTTATGTATATGTGCAAACTTGCAAAAAGCAACTATTAGCTCTGTCTGCTATGCCTGTCTGTCCAGCTGTCCATTCCCATAAAACGTGGCTCCCACTGGATGAATTTCTCTTAAGTTTTTAGACTGGGGGTTTTACTAGAATTTGTCAAGGTAATTCAGATTTTGTGAAAATGAGACAAAAATTACAGGCACATTACATGAAGACCTGTCTAGATTTGACTAATTTGGTCACTAACATTACATTATTACCAACATTGCCAATGTTTCTGTGGCTGCCATGGTTACTAACCTTACCACTGATTTTCTGGTTACAAGGGTACAAATGTTACTATAGTCACCTTTGCTACCAGTTACCAATGTTCATTGGTTGTTCAGGTTACATGAACACACCACAAAGTTTTGATATTTTCCATACCAAGCTGGTTGGTCTTATATACTTGAATAACACAAAGTGTTTCACTCCCCACACATTTGCAGTCTTGTTATTTTATTGGCCCTCACAGAATACAAACAAAAGCAAATTTGCTCATCACTGGCATATTTGTTGATATGTACTGTTTCAGTCCTATAAATAACATGTTCTTTGTTGTAAGGTTCTCTGTAAAATGGTAGGTGCATATTGATAAATTCTTTAACCACTAATAAACTGCACACTGCAAGGATTTTGAAAAGCTTAACTCCTGTTAAGAAATGACCTTGCAATTTTATAGCAGTCACACTCACCCGTATGTGCAGGAAAGGTTTTACCACTCAGACTGCCCTCTCAAGAATGTACACACACAAGCACACACAAACACTTCAGTCACAATACATTGTCTTTAGAGGCTTAAATTTGAAGTTCCATTGCATAAGAGAAATATGCAGCAAAACTTCAATGTTAGAGAAGTCCTCTTGGTTGGCAAAGAAACTGTGAACACAATGGGATATATATATGTATATATAAAAGAACTTCACTGTAACCAAATCCAAAACTTGTGTGATCAGGATTTTATGTGGATGTTATTTGATGTACTGTGTGTGTATGTGTGTATGGATGGGAGAGAACAATCTGATTAAATTTGTTCAATTATGTACTTGTGTGACAGAATGGTCAATAAAATGAAATATTGTCATTATAATCGGCACATAAAATTATGACTGATAGAAGAAGACTTACACAACAGCAGACAGGAGGTTATCAACAGTACAGAATGCAAGCAGGAATATGCCTGGACCCAGCAGGCCAATGCTGGTCATGAGTCGACGCACAGACAGAACTGTCCACCTCCGCTCTCCAACAAGGGTATCTGCAAAATGGCCTGCAACTGCATTGAAATATTATTCTTAACATAAATATAACTGTGCACCCAACTTGAAATACTTCTTTATAAAGATATACGACATTACTAAGTATACATACAACTGAATAAGAAAATAACTAACTCCATGGAGCAGAGTCCTTGAAAAGCTAACAGGTCCTCAGCTAGTCAAGAAATTCCCCGCATTTTGTGGAAGCTGAAGGTTCATTACTGCATTTACAAGACCCTGCCACCTGTCCCTAAAAAAATAAGATTACAGAATATTATTCTGTAAACGTACACTGCTTTAATTTCTGTATCACTGAGAAAAACACAAAACTTTAATTTTACAAACGTTATTGATCATCTTTGTAAGTATACAAAGAACAGATAAATAAAATTAAAAACTCTCACACAGATTGAGGTAGAAGGTAATGGCCATGTTATTTTTCAGGTCTATTTAAACAGAAATCAACCAGAGCTGTAAAGCAGAATAAAACGTTAAGTAACATTCCACTCTGCTCCTGGGAGAATACTGGGAAATATAACCCATCTTATTAACGTGAAAATTTTAAAATTGTAAAGAAACTGGTGAAACCAAATTTTCTGAAGAATCTACTAACAATCTGGTTTATCCAGATCAAAAGTAATCATAGAGGCTGCATTAATACTTTGGGGGGCAGGGGAGATTGACAAGGCTAAAAGCTCCTATCCCAGTGTAATTAAACACAAATTTTTGGCACATTTGCAACAGTGTGAAAACCAGGTAGTAACTTAGTCATGTCTGTCTATCCATGCAGAATAACTCGGCTCCCACTGGACAGATTTTCATGAAATTTGATATTTGAGTATTTTTCAAAAATCTGTCACGAAAATTCAAGTTCCATTAAAATCTGGCAAGAATAACAGGTACCTTACATGAAGACTTATGTACACTTACAATAATATCTTGCTCAGTTCCTCTTAAAATAAGAATGTTTCAGACAAGCGTTGAGGAGAAAATCAAACACACATTTTATGTTCAATAACGTTTTTCTGAGAATTATGCCATTTTATGAGATAATGTGGAAACATGTGGTGGAGCCAGACAGGCCACAGATGAGGATATGATATGGTGCATGTGCATTGTGTGCTAGATGACTAAGGCAATAGATAAGACACTCAGAATATGTTATACTCATTGCTTTTCCACAGCAACAATGGCTATGTGAACATGCCTCAATGTTATATTTATGCGTACATTGCCTGCCTTGTCAGTATTGAGAACACCCAACAATTTGGGAGTCTGTCACCTTTTAACATATGGCACTTGCACTTTACATGTGGAAAAAATTTGTCCTGCACACCACTGAAACATTCACCTTTATCCTACCAGAATGGCTATTTAAATTTTAGCACATGGTTTATGAAAAATGTATATTTGAACAGAAACAGATAAAATTATTAAATGGCACTGTGTGGAAAACAAAACAGATTATGCATGTCTTACAATGCAGTTAATTTCCTTGTTGCCTAAATACAGAAAATTAATAACTACAGGTTTGCCTACAAACATTCACATTATAACGGATTGATCCTGTTCACCACCTCAACCTTAACTTGTAAGTTATGGACCTAAAGGGTGAAAAGGAGCAGACACCTGCAAGTCACATGTGTCCCCTATGTGTTTAAGAATTGTATTATGTCCAAATCTTTTACTTTTGTATTTTTAATCTCCTAGAGTCTGGTGCAGTCACATTCAGTGCTGAATGGTTCCATGACCTCACATATGATATAGGGAATTAGCTTCTCAAGGTGACAGTAGAAACTCACCACCAAGTCCACCAATCAAAATTCCAAAATTTGTAATAAATTTGGTAATCATTTTGTGGTGTGTGGACTAAGAGGCCCACTGACCAATCGCTGACTATCAAACATATTTGAATTTGTCAAGGGGAGGCACCTGAAGTAATATAAGAGGTCGCCCGGCTAGGTGGGTGAAGTCGAGAAGTCAAGCGTGGAGTTCTAGGACAGAAGTTAGTCAGCTGGTGTGAATAATAATTCATATGCAGGATTAATGACTTGCGCAACATACTTATTGTGAACGCTCGTTGGATCACTTAATAAATCCTAATAAATGGATGCTGCCAGTTATTCCAGGGAACCCAAATAACTATACCAACGACCCTGAGATTAATCCCAATCCGCCCTGGATCACCAGGCCGTGTTCATAACAGAATCACGGGGAACTTCTTCGGAAGAAGAAGTCCTTGGATATCCAGTGCCCATCGACCAAAGACAAATAATCTGGTACAACATATGAGAACACAGGTATTTAAAGGTTTACTGTTTCGCTGACGGTGTATCTACCTAGAAAATTTAATTTGTAAACATGACACACCAGTACTGTGAAAGCATAATACAGGAATCACGTTACTGTGTAACCTTCTACCAAACATTAAAAATTTTGAAACATCACATAAAAGCATTTAAGCCAGCACTTATAAGAGTACCTATTATCTCACTCTTTCTTTGTATAAGAATTTACCTGAAAAGAAAACGCTGAACTATCCTAAAATATGCAAGAAAAAATGGTAATTGGTCCCATTAAAAGTTGTTCTGTTGCTGTAATACTGTAAACAGACATCTACCATACTTTTAATCTTATATTTGCAATGAGAAAGGAAACCCTGTAAACAAAACCGTTATTTTGCATCTATTTGGAACAGGTACTGCATTCGTTCGTTCATTCATCTGTCTGGTGATATGTCCTATGTCATGTTCTATGTCCTTGGCTTAGTCCTATGTAGAATCTCTATAATAGAATAAATTCTACTCTATTTTGTTCTATTCTATGCTTGTTATCCTCAATACAGCCTACACTAAAGTTCAAGTACTGTATATGGCTACTTCTTGAAATGTATTTCCTATTGGCGAATAGGTTCGGGTCATCATCCTTGCTGAATGAGAATTAAACTCAGTAACAACTGTTCACTTCCTCCCTCACCTTCACTAAATGAATGTACATAGTTCAGTATGTCTCTAAGTGCATAAAATATCAAGAATAAAATTCTTTCTTCCCAAATTAAAAATATTTTAAATGACTTCTTGATTTTTAGTCACTATTTACAACTACATCTTGAAATTCATATAAAGATACGCGTTTAACCATTTGTGGTTCTACACTGAGAGAGAGCTGATATGGCCACTTTAATGTGACGCACCAAGAAACCTTACAGGATACTCAACAATCATGCCTATCAAGTTCCTAAAGGAAATTTAATCCACCAAGGGATGATTAGTGGTAATTTTTTGCAGACTGATACACTTACAGATGCCAACCAAGGAGTTGACAATATATGGGACGGCAGTAAGGCTAATGCTCTCCTTGTTGGCTCCAAGGTTCCGCGCAAGGTATGTGGGGAGCCATTGCATGATAATGTAGTTGGACCAGTTCATGGCAAAGTGTGCTATATACAGAGCCCACAGGGGCCAATGGCACACAAACTCTGTCCACCGTACATTTGGATTTGTTACCTAGAAGCATACAGAATAACTATCAACAGTCATGTATGTCTTGAAACAGACATTATGTTTATCCATTCTGCATTGTTTCATAAATATTTTACCATGATGTACATAGTCTAGCCACCTATCCATCTCTACATATGAAATTCAATGACTTCAACAGAGCTGTTTGAAAAGATAACAAAAACTTTGCAACTATGTCAGGTGCAGTTAGTTCAGTGCTATGAAAAATGCAGGAATACAAACAATACGATGCAGTCATTCTACTTTTATGTTTTATGATATTACAAAACAAATTCAATGTTTAGGTTTAATGTGTGTTTGAAGGACAGAAAAGGCAATTTTTGGTGGTACATATGGGGCACAAATGGCTTTACCAACGTTTCTGCTCCATGATCTAAAGGAAACTTCATGAAGCACTTGTGAAAAACCCAAAAATGCCCGGTCTAGGTTAGATGTTACTTCCATGACTATGACAGTGATAGAGTAACATGGAAAGCATGTCCTGCATACGCACCTAGACAATTATGCTTCAAGACAGAATTAGCTCTCTACTCAGGGACACAATGCCCTACTTCCATTCCTTTTCTTTATAAACACTTCATACTTATAAATTGTGAATATGCCTAAATAGACAGTCCAAAAGCAGGCTTTAAAGACTGCTTTACAACTTATATATGCTGAACAAAACACATTACTCACTGAATATGTTATGTGAAAACTTAAAACTTCGCAGCAAAATTCATCAAATGTAAGCACATAACAGTTTGTGAAATGTGACTACACTAAACACACAACAGATAAATACTTCACAACATGTTATGAATTGTTACTCTCTGTCATAATATATGAATATTTAAAAAAATATTTATAGACATGAGTACAAGAGTAACTCACCTTTGGTACAAAGAGAGGAATCTCATCCTGTGTTGAGGTTGCACCATCGTTATAGAACGCTAACCATACAAATACCCACACAATACCCAGTGTCCCAAACAGGTAGAAACCAGCCTGCCAAGGCAGGTAAGGGCATAGCTAAAAAAAAGTTTAATAATCAGTAGTACCACTCATATGTATGAGTCATTAATTTCCTGACGCTGAACTAATAGTCCAGTAGGGGGTCATAATACATGGATTAGGAACAAGAATTCAACATTTCATTTTCACTTTCTCAACATATAAATACATGTTATTTGTAAAGGACGAGGCTGTGAATGGAAATGTGACAAAATCATAGTGAGAGTGCATGAATGGATTACATTACATTAATATGCAGATAATTTCTGAAACTGTTCTACTACCTAGCTAATGATGGTAATGTATATTCTGCTATCAACTTCATTACTACACTGGACTACTTTAAAATCAAGTTGACATCTTTAAATACAGTTTCAAAAACAAATGTGAAGAGGTATCAACTTCATACAGAATGAACTCTTCTAAACTTTCTTTACCTTCCTTAGGCAGACACCTCATCTAGCATTTCAAATCTGTTTCAATACTATCGTAAGGCTATAAGCAATCCCGTTACAGGCCCTTAGGGTTCCACAAGGTTGAGGCTCCCAGATTTCAAGACAATTGGCACATAAAGGTGGTATGGTTGTCAGCCCTATACACCAGCCTCCTTTACCCCCCAGGAAATATCCTGGTACTCATTTCTGTTAGAGGCTGAGTTAACCCCAGGGCCATGGTGCAGCTGGAAGGATTGTCAATAAAAATTCCTGTGACACCATCGGGGATCGAACCCGTGACCTTTGGCTTGTAGCACAGTGCCTCAACCAACTGCGCCACTGAGTGCCCCATAAGGCTACAGTAAGACCCTACACAACAGACACAACATGAAACATCACGTGTCTGAGACATGCATACACAAACTGCCACAGGCTGACATAATGTAAATGACATACTAGCATAAAAATATGTGTTTGTAAAAAGTGCTATTGCATAAACACAGTCATGTAAATGACTCACCACAGACGCAACAGTCTGTCCCACAGAACCAGCAGCAACAAGGTAACCAAATGCTCTTGACCTCTCTTCCATTGGTACATTATGGGCAAATATATGGAAAATTGTTGGTAGACCTATTGAAAAAATAAATGCCATCCTACAATCAACAATTACAGAATGCCACCAAAAGCTCTATTCTGAGATGTTCTAGCTTTAGCTCCTCTGAGACCTGTCATTGTTAAATCACATTCCCCGTCATTTTTAATAAGTACTGGGACAGAAAATGACTATTGTATCACATTTTTACACATTATTTTAGTTTGTATGTAAGTTATTTATCAATGCTGTGTCAACTGCAGACATTTAGCATAAACTGATGTGAAGGGATGGTTGTGTACAGCAGACGGAAATAGGTCACATAATAGAAGACTACATGAAACAGAACCACAGAAACCTCCAGCCCTATCATGCAGAATGACTCAGAGTAGCACATTCATTCACAAACGGCCACTAAATATGGTTCATAACATGATGGTATTAGCGAAGACGCCCCACTGCACCAACAGCGATTTGTGAAGCCACCTACAGTGACCTGCAATAAAACTTTGACAAGGCAGCTACAAGATAAACCCTGCCTGGAAAATCAATATCAATACAAGAAACAACGTGCAATTACATAGACCAATAGCAAATTTTTCATCATATCAGAGGAACATGCATTGCATGAGCATAAGGATTTTTAATACATTACCAGCATCTGCTGCAGAATCAGTAAAGGATAAGAAGCACTTTACATCAGCTCTGAAAAAGTTTATACTTGTAGAATCCTTTTATTCAGTTAACATCTATTTAAATTATCAACATGAAATAAAGAGTGACAATAGCCCTATGAGGAAAGCATTACAAACATTGCATATTTTGTCCACTTGTTCTGACATAGGACTAGTGACTGTTTTATATAATCATGTTTTTATAGCAATGTGACTTGTTTTATATCCAAACGCCATATGGCAGACTAACAGATCAACCAAATGTGTGTGTGTGTGTGTATGTATATGAATGTATATATCCATATGCAGAAGTGGCACAGAGGATACCACAGCCACACCCAACCCACTCAACCTTTGAAAGGGCCAGAAACAGTGGCAGTAACTCCCTTCTTTAACTCAATCTTCCTTTCTGTCTCCCTTCTTCCTACATTTCACAATTCTCTACTTTCTTTATTCACCATTCTGACCTACTCTCAAGTTCATGAGGGTTCCACTGTCACATCCCTCACAGCTCAACCCACAGCAGTTATGAAAGTAAGCAGTGTGTTGTGAGTATTTGGATGCATGGGTACAGAGAGGAAAAAAAAACTTTGCGCAAAATCATACATCACTTTGCACCAACTGCAGTATGGAAAGTTGGGCAAGACATGCATGGTGAGCAAATACAAAAAATGTTTACACCAACTTACTCTGGGCCTCAAAAGGGCCATCTGTTACATTCCTATTGGCCTGGACTAGACACTAGCCTCTTCTTCTCTCTCCAAAGGGTCTGAGGAACCACCTGCTTATATAAACTAAACACCTGCCTACTCCACTCACTTTGATCGTGAAAATGGAGTCATCAAGTTTCTCCAAAACGTCAGCAACACAGCCCACTGCTACATGGTGGAAAATCCAAACCATGACCAAGATGAATAATGAATCACCATGAAAACTTAAAATCAATTATGGATAAGTGTTTACCTATACAAACTGTACTACACATCACATAGACATGCACATTTTAATTAACCTAGTAATCAACACTTTAAATTATGGAGAAAAATCACACAAACAGGTCTGTCAACTTACCAAGTCCCTCACCTAAACCCAGCAATACCCTGCAAAATATCAGTGCAGGGACAGATGTTGCCAGAAAAGGAGTGACTGAAGTGGAAACAGACCACAGGAATACAGCAAATAAGAGGACTGCTTTTCCTCCAAATCTGCTTGCAGCACATGCTCCAATCACCTATAATGCATAGAAATGACAGCTAACCCTTTGGCACTGACATTAATTCCAGATGTAATTGGAGGAACACTCAGATATAAATTACAGGCTTTAATTCCTTCATGTAAACACTTATACAAAAAAAATCAAAGCATAATACTGCATATTCCAAAGGAGCAATTAATTATCTCAGTCATACTGTTTGAAATAAGACACTTGAACTACCGAATTTGAACACGTGCCAATATTTTCAAAGAACTGAAGTCATCCCCATTACGCTCAAGTATTACTAATGCTACACATGATTACTGAAAACAAAATTTATGTGTGTATAGTGATTCACTATGTATGTGTAAAAAGCAGTAACAGCAACACAAGTCGCAAAGAAATATCCTTCAATTATACGTGACTTCAGGCTTCTGCCGTGGTGTAAACGATATCTTCTTAGACGGCTTGACTCTTGAAGATGGGACTGATAGGTGTCCCAAAACGTCAGTAACAAATTACCAACCTCTGCAGTGTAACATTCCAGAACAGTGAAGGTCTCACCCTTCAATTAAATGTTCTTTGGTATTATGGAAGACATAAACCATCCTGCTGAAGAACTAGTAATTCACATAATGTTAACATAAAGCATGAAGAACTGGGCCTTTAACAATTCAGGTCAAAGCTATGATGGTCAAGCTGATATGGCAGGTGTTTATTTTGGGGTTTTCGCTGAGGCACTTGAGAAGTGTTCATATGCCAAATATATCTACAGAGCTAGTGCTACTTTAATTTAGTTACCCTTAACGAATCCTGTGAAATAGTCGCCTAAACATGTGCTTTTATGACCATGATGAAAAAGTGTATTCTTTTTCTGCAATAGCATTAAGAAGTACGCAACTACCTTAAGCAATTGTCCAACATCAGATGATTCATTATTGGAAGTGATGGCTTCATGGCACAAGTACAACAGGTGTAGTAAAGACACAGAATGAACAAGTCTCTTTGCAAAATGTTGGATGAAAAGAGAAGGTTAAGTTAATCTCCAATGCTTCAGCACAAATAACAACACATCACCTCCACTGCCAAGTTCCTACAACATTCTTTTGAGGGAGCCTGCATTATGAGGGATGAGTTTAATACAGTGAGACTCCCAGAATCTGAGGTGGCAAGGAAAGTACCATCATCACTTTCACTGTGCATTCTGGTAGAAACTGTCCATTAATTCAGAGCCATAGTTCAGCCAACTGCACAGTCAACACAAAATGCAACAAGTGGTGAAATGGTTGGATACAAAATGAGCAAAATCCAAGTCCAATTTACAGTACGAAGAGAGCACACATCCCACTTAAGACATACCAACATTGACAATTTCAGGAATTCTTACATCTCCTATCTGCACCTGTAATTTAGGTATTCTGTCATGGGATAGGCTTTCCTGCTGGTATAACGAAACTCTACCCAGACTAACAAGAGAAATAGCAGTCATACCATCATTCTGAAAGTATCAAACTCCAAGTGTCCAAAATCACATCACAGGCAGCTTTAGAATGAAAACAGTTTATCTCAGAAATGCAGCAAACAGAATAAGTAAAAATTTGACAGACCTCTTCTTGTTACTATTACCTGACTTGTGAAGTAACCAAATGCAAAAGCAGACAGAATCCATCCTTGCCAATGTAGGTTCCATTTGAATTCATCTGTCATAGGCACAATTGCTATTGGCATGATTACACGATCTGCTGCATTGATGAAGTTCGCTATCGAACAAAGGGCAACTATTCCAGACGTTTTAGCCAACATGTTCTGATGAGGCATGCTTTACAGTATTTTAAATGTTGATACCATTACCTTCGGATCAGAACTTCAGTAACATTAACCTCTTTATACATTTCACTTGCCATGTTGCACTCAAATTTATAAATAAGGCAAAACTATGAATTGTTTCGGGTACTTAAGTGGACTAGTTCCTAACGGCAAATTATGCTGCATCTTAAATACTTTTGTATTAAATCAACTACATAAAATCTTTACTTCACAAGACCGCCGATGTGTCATAATACTACCCCTACCTTAAACTACTGAAAATTAAGCACACAATTTGCAAAGAAAAACACACAACTGTTACATATAAGACCCTCTGAATTTCCTATGTTGTGCATTCTGTCACGCGTGTTACAACGTTACATTATTTATTATGTAAAAAAAATCACTCGATTAAACCATCAGGACAACCGCAAAATCCAACCCTACGTGGCACCTTACGATTACCATTCTACCACTACTACTTCACAGCACGGATTACAGCTTTCTACCGGTCATGGATCCTGCGGGTATAACACGACTATAACTCTAGCTTTCCAATGAGGGGCCATATGGCGTCACCCACCACCAAATCATCCGCGCTAACAGGCAATCCATGATGTTTGCGCCAATGCGTGTAACACCACAGATTAACCGTCCGCGCGGATAACTTGGTGGTGGGGCGGGCATGAATCACGTGCGCACAGGGAGGACATGACGATGTGTGTCGAGGCAGACGCAGTCACGTTACACGGTGGGACCCGTGTCACGGATGACGTTGGGATGTGGTAGGGGTGCATTCTGACTGACCGCTACAGCGGGGAAAGAAGCGATAAGGCAGTGGAATCAGAAGAGCGCGGGCTACGAACTCGCACGACACGAGAAAAATGGCGCCCTCGGTATAAGAGAGAAATAGCCGAAACGTCAAACCGAAATCCGTCTCGATTGGCAGCGTTCGTTGGAAAGGAGGTCACTCACTAAAACAAGAGAGATAGCTTAAAAAGCCAACCAAAGTCCGTCTTCATTGGCTCCTGTCGTTGGACAGAATGGCATTCACTGTAACAGACAGATAGCTTAGACGGCTAACCTACGTCCGTCTCGATTAGCAAGTTCCCGGAGAACAGCACGGGCTATAAACAGAGACAGACGACACGTGAGAACTGGCGCACTTACTACAGATAACGTAACGGCTAACCGAAGTCCGTCTCTTCTGCCTGCTGTGGTTGGAAAGGAGGCCATTGACTATAACAGAGAGCTAGCTTAAACGGCTAACCTAAGTCCGTGTCGACTGGCAGGTGCCCTGAGCAAGGGGACTGGAAGGCACCACCAAAATCCACGACATCCTCGAACACTCGTCTCATCAGTAACGGTACTGGATCGGTACGGACAAAGAACAAAAGACAACCAGTACTACAGGATGGAAACATATGTACAGCAAACATGACAACATTGTCATCAGGACAAAGCGGAAAATACAAACCCATGTCAGTGTCGCGCGCAGCTGTGAATGTTCTGAAGTCATGCACAAGTAGCAAGTTGCACGTGGTACGGACACACACACGCGAAGAACAGAACACACGGATTGGAAATATGAACACCCAGAAAGAACATAGCACTGTCATTAGCACTAACGGAAAACTACTAACCGAAGTCCGTATGGAACGCTACTGTGAATGTAGCGCAGTCGTACACACACGCGCGCGCGCGTTGGAGCGGAACGCCGCAGCGCCACGCATCTCACGGCAGCGTATAGTAGAACGGCCTCATGAGAGGGGAGTATGTGAGTGGAGCAGCGCCACGAACGACAGATAGTGCAAACACGGCCTCTTTGGCGTGGAGGATAGGAGTGGTGCAACCCGAAGTAAGTTTCCCCACATAGGCAATCAAGCACGGAGTAACTACACAGCACAGACTCATACACATGATTTGTCATATGCATGTGCATGCCAGCTGCTGTCACTAGGTGTCGCTGCTGAATGTGATGAATTGTAACAGTTTCGGATTGGAAATTATAAAACTTACAAATGGCTCACCTTTACGAACATCAAGGCGTAAAAGCACGAATTTCGTGGACGCCCCACGGAACAAGCCGGAAAATCATGTTTCCGTTCACAGATTTTAAGGGTTCTCGGTGTGCATATTCTCTTAACAGTCACAAACATGAACCTGCATGCTGTATTAAGGCAGAAACTTTTTCGAAACGTCGTGATCATAGCCCACGGCTGTACGGTACCAAAATATGATGATGGTTGACAAAGATCCACGCTTTTCTGAGATCTACACACATGACCCTGCATGCTGTATTCAGGCAGAAAGTTTTTCGAAACGTCGTGATCACAGCCCACGGCTCTGCGGTACCAAAATATGACGCAGGTTGACACAGATCCACGCTCTTCTGGGACCTTACGCACCGTTGGTCTTCTGTACCGACGTTTCGGGACCATCTATCGGCCGCATCTTCAAGCGTCAAGAAGTCCATCGCTTATTGCCTTGTTGCAAAATGTCTGTGCATATGCTCATCTGAGAGAAGACATGGCAAAATTTTTGTGACAACATGCCACATGACCAGACATTCACTCAAATTCTGAAACATGATCCCCCCCCCCCAACATTCCTACATCTTCCAAAATTTCTCATACTGTTAATCGTCCATCTGGACGCACCAAGGGATTGACAGCGTCAATTTTTTCACCAGTGTGGGAAATGGATGGGCAACCAAAAAATTGTCAGCTTCACATCACTAGACCATTTTGAAAATGTGTACACTAGTCAAATGCTGTTGTTGATCCACACAATTCCCACCGCCTACTGCCACTTTTAACAAAGGGTAAAGTTCCTTAGCAGTTCTCCGAATTCTGAAACAATATGTCACATAAATGCGCTGTTCCATTAACAAAATCTTAAAATATCGCCAATGCACACTTCTTTTAAGCTGAACCATTGTCATTACTCCACAGCACAACCAGTTTAATTTGCAAAATGGCAAAATTAACACCACATGGCCATCACAATTTTACGGACTGCATGTACAGTCCAGAAACGTTTTGGACAACATATCTGCACAAAATTATCTCACACCCAGCAGTGAACCAACTCTTATAAAATAATTATGGATAAGAAGCAGTACTGACTTTTTACAAATATCAGAGTACATTTAATTACCAACTACTAATCACCAAACATGAAATTTTCAACAAAAGTAACATACACAGCGATACTTGAAGAGTACTGTAAAAAACACACACACATGCAATATTCACAATATTTACTTTCACTACATGAGATGTAAAACAGAGACACAAAGACATATCTTAACCCCATCTATGAGACAATTAAAAACTCATTTGCTTCATCTTTGTTCAGTACGGTTGAGAATTCATTCACAATTTTTTCACTCATATACTCAAATGATCACTTACAGAAAATATAATTAAGGTGATGAGAGAAACATACTGAAACACCTGATGTGAAGGGTTTGTCACCAAACAGGTCTCACAAGACAATACCAAGAATAACTAACTGCATATTACTATTTGTACTTACTTGTTCATCTCTCTCAACTGTAACTACATTACATATATATCAACACTATGCTATTACAGAGCTGTTATAAAAATCACATATCTCATATGCTAGTGTAGAACTGTTATAAAAATCACATACCTCAATCTCGAAAGCATATTAAAAATGAACGCCACAGTTTGGTTCATCTATTACAATCCTAGTACAGCAACCTACGGACTAGGAGGAAAATACTTATGCAACAATTTCAGGTGCTTCTGAAACTCGTGAGAGCAATCAAAAGAACTAAAATACTAAGGAAGTACTTATAGAATCAATTATGCACTTGGAAAAGTGTCACAGTATTGTATTTTATGCAATATTTGTGTATGTGTAACCAATTCATGCCTTGTCATTTGTACGTATCTATTTACTCAAGTAACTATATGTCATTGGCATTATTATCATCTTCTAAAAGCCTCTACTGTAGAAACATTTATTATACTGGAGACGCTTACAATTTCTTTGCTGCCAAGAGAAACTTACTTTCCTGCAACATTCAATTAGCTGCTAACAGTGACTACAAACTTGAAGTTAACCTTCTCCAAGAGGGATTATCAAGCCACAAGACATTTTCATGTGACCACTAGCTAAGAGCTTTTTAAATGTTTTTCCACTCCTGAGATGCATTTGTGTAGTAGTGACCAATTCCATGCTAGTTGTTGGCATGGAGTTGAAGTGTCAAGCTGGTAAAACAGAAAGCATGACACACACACCACAATCACCAAACATTTTCTGTCCATTTAAAAAACATTCACAGTGACTGAAGCTATGAACGTACACACACACACACATGGTAAATGTTTACGAAAGAGGTGCAGTGCTGCCTGGCCATTCCATGATGGACATAACAGTGACCAAGCTCTGTCACCTGCAGCTATGTACAGTGCTTGGGAAATCAGCCAGCAAGTAATGTGGTCACTGCTATAAATTCAGTGACTGTTCCAAGCAAGTGTTGGGGGTCTGTGACATGTTGATGCAACCCTTCACCCTTGAATGCACATATGAATGTCCACTGTCACAACATCCTGTTATATCACCCTTCTGATAACTGCAAAAGAAGGTACATTGAGCATGTCCTAATCTGTAAATCAGGGTATCACAATCTCCTTAACATACACTTTGAACTGTAAATTAATAACAACTTCCATATGGGATCTGTTTCACATGTCACAAAGTTACACAGCCACAGAATATGTTACTACTGGCTACAGAAATTTTTTGCTAGAGAACTGCTTTCTGGAGCAAAATTTGCTTCACTATTAAGACATTACGACATTTTAATTACCCCTAATAGAATCTCCACCACCTATATCTGAATTACATAAGGCTGGAACCGCTGGAACAGTGCCAACCGAGCATTCAGACCTTGGTTCACAGGAAATGGCAAACCAAGGAGAGTTAAATATTTAATACTAACTTCTCTGACAAGCAATCACTCAACCATATGTTGCATAACCTGACAAAGATTTAAAAACTTCATCCTTAATGTGTAATGTCACATTCAAACATACAAATTATACATTTTCAAATAAAATTCCATACCTAAGTCCAAAAGGTAAA
The DNA here is from genome assembly GCA_013340265.1 of Coptotermes formosanus. Taxonomy (NCBI): domain Eukaryota; kingdom Metazoa; phylum Arthropoda; class Insecta; order Blattodea; family Rhinotermitidae; genus Coptotermes; species Coptotermes formosanus. The sequence continues at coordinate 2,923,905 of BLKM01000900.1, forward strand.
TGTTCTCATGCATATAATGCAATTGCAGACACCATCTCATTACAGACACACCACACAGTAGCCAAAAATGAGGAAATAAATTTCCATGGAAAGTCTATTCACCAGTGCTTGACAGAAGTGTGAGGTCATGTTAACGACTGGAGCAGTAAGCAGTAACAGGGCTGGCACACATTAGCATGAAGTCATACGTGACATGTAAGGGTACCCGTAGTTGATGGTGAAACAAAAACAGAAGCTGTCTGCACATAAGATTTATTGGGTTATATTTTGACAATAATTCCAATCACATAAAAATGTACAGTTTTAGATAAACATCACACTCCTAAATTGATAGCCATGATTTGTCTTATAATATTATGTTACTCTTCTATCTATGAGCTAAATTAATATTTTTTTATTTAAATTACAAGTGGAAGGTCTATTTCCATGCCAACCTTGAAGAGAACCAGAATCACGTCCTAGCTCACTTCCATGGTCAAAAGCGAAAAACCTTATACAGATGTGCCGCTCAAAGAGCACAAAGGAAGGATGACAAAGTCAAAGAAATTCAAAGTTATTTACATATCATATAACTGTAAGTGAAGAAAGGATGTAGGTATGTCAAATTCTCCATGGCCTTCATGACCCTTTTAGTTCACACTAAGGCTTTATATCCTCAAGAGTGAGACAAATGCCTACATTTAATACTACATTAAATAAAATGGGAAAATAGTGATGCATGTTTTTTACAAAACAGCTTATGTCACCTGCCACTACAAATTTCATGGTCCACTTAGCACTGAATAATTTCATTACAGGCATTAGGCTGCTGCAGTGAACTGAGTTATTTTTTTTTTGTTCCACGTAAGTGAAGCAAAAACTGAAGAAAATCGTAGCTGACAGTGAAAAATAATTTCCAAAAATGATACAGCACACCACTCAACTTTTGAGAATGTGAGCCAACTTTTGACTTTCGTTTGGCAGACAGGCCACATCACACACACGTTCCTTGTATGGGAAGCCTGGGTGGCAATTCTGTATCTAATTTATTAGCCAACTGCAGACAGATTCTTGGAGTCGCAAACCAATCTGTAGGAATATTTTATATTATGGTTCAGTGGGCTTGAATTACCTACAACATGCATGTAAAGACCACACAAAGTCAGTCACCACTAGGACATGAGCAGATCAGATTCACATTGCTCATCATGGGCTCTTGCACAAAGAAATTTTCCACAACTTAATTCAATATACTTTGAATTAACTTCTCCTTTCAGACAACTACAAATTGGTTAAGCTGAAGTCATTAATCCAACTTCTGACAGTCTGCTCTACATTTATCATTCACGTAAACTGCATTTTATTGTGGTATGTGCACTTAGTACTCTGAGCATACCGCGAGATTAAACTGCCAGCATATAAAACTTCCAAATTCACCATCCAATGGCTTTTAATTTACAAATCTACTCTTAATTCCTTCACTGCTACCTCAGTAGTGCTACACCTGATATCTCTGACTTACTCTTTTCAACCTACTGCAATAACAAAAGTTCCTTTTCATGAATACTTTTCCCACCATTAGTCAGCACTGGATACAAAAAGGCATAGTGAATGTTACATCTTATATGCCAAAACCATAAAAATGTGAAACAAAATGGAGGATTGACTCTTCTCAGGAAAAGTTCTGTGGACAGGTGAGGGAAGAATGACAGTAGAAATTCCCTTACACGTGAAGTGTAGTCCTCAAAAACTGCACACAAACGTTTACAAACAGGACAGTCATTGAATGACTACATGCTTCCAGAAGGTCAACTACATGTTATTTTATACTTATCAGAGACAAGATGACAGCTCAGTTCAAGTCAGATTACTGAAGTAAGAGAGTTGTACAATTTAAAGTATTCTGTAAAAATTGTAGGTGCTCATGATGGAAGGAAAGATACAATATCTAAAACACCAAAATCAATGTGTTCCAGTTACAACACTTACATAACTTACATAACTGATCCTAAAAGGTTGAAAATTCACCTCGTGAGACTACTCTTGATGATGATTCCATGGCTATAATTAATCGCAACTCTGGATGATATGAAATTACAGGTATTGGGTTAAAAGATGGTCTGCCAGCCCATGCTTGAAACAGGCAGTCACAGGGGCAGCTTAGTAGAAATACATGCTAAGCCTACTTTACAGTAAAGGACTGCAAATACTCCATGTTAAACCACATAGTCACTGAGGCACCATACACAAATGTAGGTTCTTCTGTGACTTGGAATACTCTTCATCAACTCATGAACTAAACTGGGGGTTGAAATCTTTGCCAATAGGCCAGCCAAAGAGAACATCTGATGAGATTTGTTAATTAGTCTAATGAGGCACCCGTACTGAATTTACTGCACCCAGCCCAGCCAAGCTCATTTGAGCAGAATTCTATCATTAGCACAGACAAGCACGCAGTCCAGCGGCAGAGCACTATAGTTGTTCTCTTCAATCCATTAAGACATTCAGATGTCTATCCTACAAAAGTTATATTAGAAAGGAATAAATAGGAAATGGGTAAGAAGCCACTTGGTGCGAGTAGTGAACTGCATAGGCTCGTTAACGTGACACAACACATTAACAAGACTTCGTGTGGTGAAAGCAAGCATGTGCTTTTTGAGAAATTTATACAGGTAACTCTCATTTTACATGACTTCGTTTAGCACAATTTTGCTTTAAGGGAACCTGAAAACTTATACCACTTTTCGAATATACGCCATAATATTCACTTTAACGTAATTTAGCATAGATGATCCATAGTCACGCTTATCGAATTTACTCGATAATTTTCAGTTTCATGTGATTTGGCATAGACAAGCCATGGTCACGGCTATCTTCTGTAGGAGGCTGCAGGAAGTGACATCACTGTTATGCCATCAGTCACGTGTATGAATTGATTTTGTCAGTGTTATATCCACGTGGCTCATTTAATATTCTCTTCAACAGCACTGACTTTTCTTACCAATATGCATAAGAAATGTAAATCTGCATCACCCAGTACATGCCAAGTGAAAAATCGACGAAAGTCTATCAGTATTATAGAGAAATTAGTGTAATAATGCAACGTGAAAAAGGTGAACGAAGTGTTGATATATGCCATAACGTTAGACTCACTCACAGTATCATACATAAAATTCGTGATAATGCTGACAGAATTAAAGAAAGTGCTAAGTCAGGAACTAAAGTGTTTGTGTAGCAAGACTACCACATTCCTACCTGAATGAACCGTATCAAAAACTGTGGATGTGAGTCTTTTACACTTTTATGGCATTCGAAATAAATATACTGTAGAGAAATGCATTTAACCCATATAAAAATGTGAATAAACTGCATATACAGTACATACATTACTCTAGAGGTGTGGATGTCCACTGCTGGTATAGTCATACATTATATAGGATGAGGCTGCCAATCCCCTAATCCCCAGGAACTACACCGTTTTAAATGGGAATTCTGTATTCGATTTGAGCAACGTTTTTCAGGAACATAACCCTGGTGCAAAACAAGAGTTACCTGTATTTACAGGTGATCAGTGTATGGATGGCAACACTCCAAACTAAGATATAACAGACCACCTGTAACTGAAGTCGGTGACGATCAGTGGTGACAGTAGTATGAACCATGAATGATTAATCAAACTTGAGTATCCTTGCATAAGAATATCAATTACACTTATCAAAGCTGTATATTGTGATACCAAGCCTTGGTGCAAAAGCAAAGTTTTCCCTACAACAGGCCGTGAAGGCCCAGACAGAAATTAGAAGTATAGCCCTACCCTTTCCTTAACCTCGGCACTAGACGGGCATGGGTGGTCAATGCCACACCCTGGCTGCTTCAGCCCCAAAAAGGAGACCCTGTACCCACTGTACAGGGGCTGGGTGGGCCTCGGGACCAGTCTGGACAGGTACAGAAAATCTCACACACACACCAGGGTTCAAACCCCAGATCATAGCCATGTAGCAAGTTGCAACTCTGGCTACACTATCATGGATCCCCAGCCTCAGTGTGAACATATTCTTAACCTAACTGTTTTTGACATATGATGATGCAAGACCTGAAAGACACCACACTGTTTTCCACATAGTATTTCACTCTAACTTACAGCTTCAAATTCTGCTCCTGCTGTAGCATTTCATTTGAAGGAAGAACTCTGATAGCTGCTGCACTCTAAGAAAATTGGAACTATGTGAACAGTTTCTGCCTGCTTTGAGCAGGCAGTGGTTGAAGAAGATTCAGCATGTTCTGATTTATTGACTACAGGGAATTTATATAACTGGGGGAATTTGAACAGTGGAAGAAAATACTGCTACCAAAACAGAAACACTTAAAAAGTTAATGACCCTGAGACATCTACCAATGCACCCTGGACCATGAGGACTCGTGTCCAACTCCCAATCACAACTAAGCCTTAAAATCGAGACCTTGAGATCCAGCACAAACTGACTGGAAAGTAAGGAATGGTATATGATGAATCAAACCACGTCAGGTAACAGGAGCAAGTAACTATATAAACATACCATAACTTAATAAATTAAATCACGAACACTATTTACAAAATACCTTGACTACAAAAAGATTGGCAGAAGGTACAAATTTTTCATTAAATGGAAAAATAATATTTCTCCCATAACATAACCATCATGCTCGGCTCACAAGTGAAGAATCACACAACCATTTGGACCACTTTAAACTCTCCAAATAAAGATAATGTGATGATCCATGATATGCTGTGGAGGCCTTTTGCATCACAAATCTGATGGTTTATTACCACTGAATCCAAAGCATTGGCCATCACAAACAGGATACAGTACATTACAACTCAAACTTACAGGTCTGTAAGCTCACATTACTGACAACACTAACATTATACTGTCTTGTGGCATCTTCAACTTGTTCATGACACAGATATCCCACTGACCAACACTCTTTCAAAGACTGGATAAACTGTCACTAAACTCACTGATTATAAAATAAAATGTTCCAAAACTGAACATGATTCTTGTACTCCAATCCCACATTGAAACATGTATAATACTTTCCTCATCATCGGGTATGGTCATCACATTCCCACAAACTACTAAATATCTTTTGGAACATTACAATGAGAGTTTATTTGCACTGGTGGTGACTATTTGGCTAGCACTACTGTACCTTGGATTGGTACCTCTGTTAACACGCTGTTGACCTGCAAGATCAGCTGAGACTGACAGATGATCTTGATGCCTCATTGCTGTAGCTACTGACTGGAAACAAATAAATTTAATTAAAATGCCACCAACCTCTGCAAATCCATGTGAAGTACAAGATGTGACATGATTTTCATCACCACCATTCAGTATTCTGTCTCACATTATTTTGAAGATCTCCACTTTGGATGAGATGTGATAACAATGGCAAATTGAAAATATACTGCAACAGTTAAGGGAAAAGTGGTGGTGGTGGTGGTTGTGGTGGTGGTAGAAAATAACCAAGAAACAGCAGCATTAGACGCAGTAGGATTCAACGCAAAATTTCAGGGGATTATTTGCATCTGTGGATGGCATTAATTCTTCTGCAGGATAATATTTCCTCATTCACTGGATGAAAATTTTAAAATATAGAGGCATTTACATATACAATCTCAGAAGCTCAAAAAAGCACAACTAAAATTCTGACCACACACATATCACATAGTAAGCCCCTTATTATGATAGGACCTCCAGCCCTTGTCACTGCTTAACTATATAAAAACAATTCAGGTTACAACTACACAATATAAATAATAAAAGGATATCTTTTAGAGCTTAACAGTAAGCAATCTTAATACATATGCATGCTTGTGCATGTGTATACACACACACACATGCACACGCACGCATGCGCACACACACACACACACACACACACACACGAATTCCATGTAATATACAACAATGTACATTCTTTATAACCAATTTAAAACAGTGTTATAATTCTAACAATGATTAAGTTGGTCCCATGTTATCATGGCACGGCATATCCTCTGATCTCTACCCAGCCTCTGCTGTGAACTGCAGAGAAATCGCTGAATTTTCACCAACAGATACACCTGGACAATCTAAATCATCACTTTAATTACCACTGCTAGCATGACAACACCTTTCACCACTATCATTTACATTCACATGTTCAAGCATGGTAGCTACAAATGATAGAAAATAGAGCCACATGGCACCCCAGTTGATAACTGTTAAAAAAAATATTTCTCAACTGCAAACTGACCACCACACCAGGAAAAAAACATTTCTGCAACAGAACTGCACTTAACCCTTTCACAACAGAATTAAATAAATACTTGCGGCACTCTGAAGATCAGAAGTTAAATCTTCACCACCACTGCACATGTTACTGGCGATGACTTCAACTGGTGTTTTAAACTGCACACTGCACATCAATTGTGGTCAACATTCAGCACAAAAGGGTTTAAGTGTCATCACAACTGCTTTTCATAAGCCTTGATTAGTAAGGGGGTAAATATAATTTGAATATGTATGTCACTGAGCTAGATGCGACCTCTTACCTTGTTGTACATTTTTCTACTGCCCCAGAAAAGTTATGAAACTGACTGATGTTGCTTGTATGCCTTTTCCTTGTTGTACGTTACATTCATTTTATCATGGCTACACAATGTGCTAACAAGCTTCAGCCTACCCTTATAAATGGCCATACTGTTTGTTACTAAAGGAAACTGTACCTACCAAGCGCCCTTTCACCCTTTTTGGCATGTCTTCATCCAAACTGTAGATAGCCTCACGTTTCAGTACAAGGTGAGAACTGTCTTCAAAAACCACCTGGAAAAGGCATTTAGAAGTTGGTCTAATTTGGCATCTACCTTTCCCATGTAGCAATGTAAAAATCCGTGGCAAAAAAGAAGAAACCAGAAAACAATTTTAATGACAAAAGTATGCTCATATGATGAGATGACTGGTATTTAAAATGAACTAGAACTACTTATAGCACTGAGTAAGACATAAGATGATCGTAACTAATACTCATTAGTATTAAAGGATTTGGAAGAGGTGGTCATGGCCTATGTTTAGGTACAACCCTGGATTTTACCTGGAGAGGATCACTAAACCCTTGTGTGAGCACTGAATAGTTTGCAGCTGCCTGCAGAACAGTCTGAACTACAGCTGCTCTGACCTGTTATTTTGTTTAAAATCAAAGGGTAAAACACAAACTGTGTATCACCAGTGTCAATTGCCACAAGCCACATGAATGGCTATAGACACTCCCAGATTAATGCAGTTTCAAGTATGAAGTTTCAGACTGAAACAATTGAGGAGGAGGAGGAGGAGGAGGAGGAGGAGGAGGAGGAGGAGGAGGAGGAGGAGGAGGAGGAGGTGGTGGTGGTGGTGGTGGTGGTGGTGGTGGTGGTGGTGGTGGTGGTGGTGGTGGTGGTGGTGGTGGTGGCGGCGGCGGCGGCGGCGGTGGTAACAATAGTAGTGATAAGAACATTTCTGAAATGCATGCTGAATTTTTCCTTGCAGGAACTAAAGCACAATGAGATTAACGTGGTGGAAGAATGCTGCTAGGTGCTAACAGTCAGCAGCGTGGCCACGCTATGGTTGTTCAAGTTACCAGGGTGCTGGCATTTGGATTTAAACTGTACTCCCTCATATACATAGTTAACCATATGTATCCTTGATTCTGACTTATGCAACCTTCAGGAACAAAAATACTGCGTTAGTCAGGGAGCATCTGTACTTTCCTGCCATATGTGAAAGAAAAGTGGGGAAAATAAAAAAGACCACACTTAGCTGAAAACTGTGATGGGCAAGACATGTTATAATCAAGTACAGAATGCCTCGTAAGGCATGAGTATCACCCTGCATTCCCACACAAAAAGGTTAAATAACCAAACCAAACCAAACCAACCAACCAAATGTAAATCTCACAATGTCAAGGTACTAAATTTACACAGCAATAAAACTGATTTATAACCATCTTACGAAAATCAAATGCTATGTAGCATTAATGGTTTGGACTTGTATTCAGGAGGCACGCAGTTTGAAACTTGGCTAGATTACCAGCTACCCTGTCTGAATCACCTACATCTTCCTCCATATCTCCAGACACATACTCAAAGAGTACCTGAAATGAGCCATGACCACTGCCTTCCACATCCATATCTTTTCAGTGTTCACAATCAGACATAAATCTCCCTTGCTGCTACATAATCTCTCCACCTAAACAGCAGTGTTTAAGCAGCATAATGATCATTCTATCAAGAAACAAAACCAAAAATAATGGTGAGATGAACATTATAAAGATGATTCATCACATGAGCAGAACATTTTCCTGACATTTTGTTGTCTAGCACTCATACTTCACACAGTATGTTTGCCACAATTCTACAAAGTATAATTAAAATCATACAGTGTCTCGGCATGGAATCTGGGGTCTCACAGTCTGATATTAAGTACATTGAGAAACTGAGCCTCTTATGCATAAAGATCTGTTAAGGCAATGAGTTTGAACTAGTAACTACAGAATCCCAAGAACAGCACAGGCAGTGCAAACATACATGATGATTCCAAAACAAAGAGCACATGATACCATGAGTGAAATTTAGCTGTTACAGTGCAAAGACTTCTTAACAGATTCCATACGTGGATGCTCCAACAACAAAAACCATTAACACACAGTAAGAGCACTTTCAGGTAACAGGTTCAGTTCAACTTCCAAATCCTCTGGGCATACCAGTCACACCACTGGTGTGGATTCAACAAGTCTTTCTTCAGAGTCCTAAGCAGTCCTCTAGTAAGCATGTCACAAACTTGAACACACTGAATGCCACAATGCACAGAATTTTACATGACTTAGTCCATGTGGCAGTGCTAAAGTCAATGTCTGGGCTGGTGTGCTCGCCTGTTGAACTGTTGGACCCATTTCCTTAACTCAGAAAATAAACAGTGGCATCACTTACTTGAAAACACTGAAATAATTTGCAGCCCTACAATCAGATGAAAGGGTGGACATCATCTCTTTCCAATAAAATGGGGGCCCACTTTTGTAACCATGTTGCTCAGTTCCCAATTGAAACATTTCCCAATCGGTGGCTCACATCAGGGATATTCCAATTCCACAGCAAACTAGACTGCCCAATCTTACACCAAGATTTGTGTGGCATTTCTACAGTCTCTAGTGTACATGTCAAAAAATCATTACTTCTACATATCTCAAAGTGTATATAACAGCAGCATTTGAGATGACTCCAAACACACTACAGAAAACATGGACCAAACAGGAATACTATCCGGATGTTTCCAGAGCCATATGCGACAACCATGGTGAGCTCCTTAAAATGGGCTGAGTTAATAAACACTATTATATGCAGGTAACATTTGTTTGTTACATTGCACAATAAATGAGTTATGAAATCCAAGTCCATTCTCAGACACAGTATATTACCTTGTCTTTAGTTTTAGGAAGCAAAGTTACTACACGTTTCCTAAACAGAATGGGAGTGACACCTGAAGTGTTGATAGAAGCAATACAACCAACACCTAAGAAGTAAATGTACAGTAGAATAAAATCCATTGCAGGTATTCTGGATGCTAAGATGCTAAAGAGTCAAAATTAAATCTGCAAAATATAATACCAGCACTAAAGTTTAGCACCAATGGTTTCATGCATGCATCACCACCAATGTTTCACAGTTTTGTAGCTTCGTTTTCAAGTGTGTTTTTTAAGAACACTGCTCACTGCTAAGGTTATATAGCAGAAGTAAAAGACGAATAAAGCAATGAGTATGGAGCACTCCTGGAATAATACTATCACTGTAAAATCAAAGTACTTGGAGAAAAACCTGTCCCAATACCACTTTGTCCACCATAAATCCCACATGGACTGGCTTGGTATCAAACCCTGCCCTCTGTGATGAAAAAGTGACAACTAACTGTCAGAGCCATAACATAGCCCTCAGCACCACATCATAAAGATGTCTTGACAAGATAATTAAACCAAACACTTCGTCACAACACTTACCGTAAACATGAGCTGGTGGTTAGTACCGTGAAACTGGCCACTGTACCTCTTGCCATCACTCCACAGAACCTCCACATTGGTGCCCACATGTGGTGGACCATCTTTTGCACACGCAAAATTCTGAAACACAGATGCAAAAGATATCAAGTGTTTATTAGATGTTCTGCACTTGTCATATGCTAGAACAACAGGAATACAATGCAGCACTACATCAGCTAGTTATAGACTTCAAGATACCCTGTAAATTCGGAAGAGATGGGAGTTTTGTATTATCTCCCAACTGAGTCTGGTAACCCATGAAACTAGTCCACAGAGTTTAAACATTTACCCGACATGTCTTGTATTTAGGATGGTCTAAAGCAAGATGCTTTATCACCCACCATGACTTTAAAATATGCCATTAGGAAAGGTCCACAAAAACCAAAATCATGTAAAATTGAATGCAACTCACTAATTTCTCATCTATGCTAAAGATGTTAACTGAATGGGTTAAAACCTAAAATCGGAGCCCAAGGCTTGTTTAGGGGTTGTAATGCCACAGGATGGATGGCTGGATGGAAAACATAAACACTATACACAAAAACACAGAAGCATCAGCAGTTGTTAGAAAAGGGGTTGGTCGAAGACAAAACGGTGAGAAAGCTAACTACAAGTAGATGACCAGAAAACAGAATGAAGGACAAACTCACAACATAAAACAAAGCCAGTAAGTCCTCTGAAAACATGGAGTCATAATATTTCAGAATGGCAATAACAAATCAAAATGGCATTCACAAAGAATGTATGAGCAAATATGCTTGTCATTATTCCTTTCAACACCTTTTGTATTACCATCTGCTGCCTAAAAATACAGATTATGACATACAGAACTACAATTTTGCCTACTGTTTTACATGAGTGTCGAATTTGATCACTCACAATGAGGGAAGACCACATGTCAAAGGTGTTCCAGAACAGGTTGCTGACAAAAATATCTGGACCTGAGTTGTAGGAGGTAACAGGAGGCTTCATAAAACTGCACAATGATGAGCTTCAAATTTGTATTCCTTACCAAATATTACGGTGATCAAATCAAGATGATTCAAATTGGTAGGGCACATGGCATGGAGGGGAGACAGGAGAAACGCATACAGTGTCGTTGCTGGAAACTTGAAGAATACACACAGATGGTAGGACAATATTAAAATGGATCTTAAAGAAATAGGACTGGAAGATGTGGACTGCTTTCATATGGCCCAGTACATGGAGCACTGAGGAGCGCTTGTAAGCATGATAAGAAACCTTCAGGTTCTACAAAGTGTGGGAAATTTCTCAACTAGTTGTGAAGCCACTAGTTTCTCAGAAAGGTCTCCGCTCCATGGAGTTTCGTCTATCACGTTTTAGCAAATGCAAATTTTACATATTCGCACAAGTCAGCACCTTGTGCACTGAAACCCTACTGGTTTTTGGGTGGGTGCTAATCCTGGACACGCACAGTGCTGATGCAACCAGCAGCAATGGTTACAACAATATATACATTAACACCAACTCGTACACAATGTTAAAACACAATATGTAAACACTTCATATAAACCCCAACATGTTTCGGTGCACCAGTACACCATCTTCAGGGGAGAACACATCTAACACTAAAAACACACAAGCCCAGGTGTTAAAATGTTCATTAAAAAATATTACTATTTGAACCATTACATGTTGACACAGTACACTGAAGTATGTCTTGTAAAAGTTGTTGGTGCATTGAAGATTATCGTTCTTCTTCTGGCATTACAGTCCTTGGTGTACCTTAGCCTCTTTGAAGATTGTTCATTATTAAGGAACAAGTCATAAAATATAGTGTCAACATGTGATGGTTCAAATAATAATGTTCTTTAATGAACATTTTAAAAACTGGGCTTGTGTGTTTTAAGTGTTCAATATGTTCCCCCCTGAAGATGACACACTGGTGCACCAAAACATGTCACAGTTTATGTAAAGTGTTTGCATATTGTGTTTTAACATTGTGTATGAGTTGGTGTTACCATACAGTGTTGTAATATACACACATACAGTATTGACAATGTTAAATTCAACAGCAATGGATTTCCCCTAATGCAAAGCTTTCTCACCCTTCAAAAAAGTAGTTAAAAACATGAACATCACACACAACACTACAATGCTGTAATTACCTCCAATTTATGTTACAAAGAAGGAGTGGAAAATACTTTAACCTTGACTGACAAATACATGTACCATTAAAAAAAAATCAGCAACATGAATATTAAATGGTCAACTTCTATGAAATTCCACTTCCAACATTTTACTCATTTCAACTGGGGATGGGTAGATGAGTTGAGAGAAGACTGTCAGTAATTACTGTAAATGGAGAAGTGATGTTATATAGAAATAATTATTCTTTGTACCTCCCTGCAGCTTCTAAAACATTCATATCTACAGTAAAATTTGAAATACATTCAGTCTAGGAAACTGTCTTTCATTTGAGAACAAGGCTCAGCATTTTCTATTCCGGTCGTAAGACTTACTGTAATGTCTTCTGGGTAGAGATCATCACTAAAAGAACCATCAGAAAACAGAACCATATAGAACTGAATTTCTGAAATGTTGGCAATCCGTCCCTTGTAGTACCGTCCATTTTTGTGGCGAGCCCATACTACTTGCCCTATGCGAACACTGCAGATCTGTCAACAAAATGCATTAATCTTACTAGTTTATTTTCTCTTATTCAACTGAACAAAAACATACAGAGAGCGATCAAAGTCATGCAACCCATATTTATCACCCTGTAGTGTCATACAGTCTTGATCTGAAAAACTCTTTATCTACTTCAGTTCGTAAACTTTCAACAGGAAAAAAAAAAAACAAATCATGTTTCTTTCATACTTGCAACTACAGAAATCCATTGTGACCAGTTAATACAGTTTAGACAATGGTGGCTCTCATGCTGTGAGTAAACTTTTGATATTTTCCACCAGCTCAGGCTTAGAAATCCATAGTTTGGATATTGGACATGCCTCTTTCTTCAAATAACTGGGAAAGGGGAAATCCCGACCTATCAAAAACAGCTTACCTCTTAATGGTACACATTCATTACATGCATTTCTCATTCACACTAGGATAAAACAAGCTGATCCCGTATCTCTACCGCTTTCAAGTTTTACTTTAGAATGTCCTGTCAAGCCAGTCCAAGAAAATAAGAGGACTGGATATACAGTATATCCAGCATAGTTAACACACATTACTGACTACCATGTACGGTTATTTTGAAGAGAGAATCTAAGTAAAAACTTAATTCTTGTATGCACACCCATGACCTATGTTAGCCATAAGCCATGAAAAACATCAAATAGACAAATCAGTTAACAAAACTATTAGAGTGCAATATGGAAATGGATTTCTCTTGTTCACCTTATCAAATTGGTACCACATACATACAACAATCGGTGTCTAAATTAAGAGAATTCACTCAATGACTAGTCTTCAATTTAGTCAATATGAAGCACAGATAGCATGATTAAACAAAACGAGAACCACACTTACCTTGTCATGTTTGTGTGCATGACCTTTACATGAAATACTCATCTGGTTGGAGTTATTACTCGAAGGAGAAATGTGGAACCGTGCACCAGACACCAATGCACACATGGGGTGGAACATGTTTTGACATCTTGCATAGTTGCACTGAACACATGCACCACAATGTTTCCCACAAAATATGCATTCCTGCAAACAAAAGCAATAACATATCGTCACCACCATAAAAACAGAATTCAGTCACATAGTATACCATTTGGACATACAGTGAAAATTCAAGTTTGTGCTCGTCCAGATTGTAAGCATTTTCTGTCTGGTCTTAGCCAGATACTCCCAAAAATACTGTTAAATGTTATCGAATTTCATGCTTCCTACACCTACGTTTCTCAAATTTTCACTTTGTTTTCTGGATCTGGACAAAGGAAACATGTAGTTTAATGTTTACGACATATTATTAAAAAAAGATTCAGAAACAGCACTGCTGTTTGGATCATGTTACAGGCATCTCTTAGTACAACAGGCACACTGCTGCCTGTAACTGTGATGTTATACATCCCATTGTGTTGGAAATTCAATATGAGCAATGTTGGTATTACTGAGTACCCAATTCTGGTTGTCTGGTTAGCCAAATGATCAGAGTTGCGTATAGTAATACAAACATTTCTCATACTGTTGCACATAAAATTTCTGAACCTCACATGCGAGTCTTCAGCCAAGTGCAGACACAAACATGTTGTTATGCTCAACACTGCACTTCCAAAGCTGCACTAAATTGTTTTCTCTGAAAATGATGCCACAAAATGCCTGGTGTTCAAATTGCGTACTTAACAAGTCTGACTTGCTGTTCCAATTTCCAAAATTTTTGTTTCATTCAAATGCAAAGTGATGAGATAATATACTCCACTTAACCTAAACAATTGTCACTTGGAGCAGAGTTTCCATGATAAAGCATCCAGTTCAGTTACTTCAATCTCATCAGCAAAGTGAGTTGGTGTCAGGAGCTATCATCATCACTGTCAGACTTGGAATGATATATTACCATTCTAACACTGTCTATAAAATATAATTAAGTGTAATTAACTAGAAACTAAAGGGTAGAGCAATCCCTATAGAGGCCTGTGCAGGCCCTGAGTGATCGAGGAGGTTGAGGTTCCCAGATTTCAAAACAATTGGCACATGCAGGTGGTAAGGTTGTCAGGCCTACACACTGGCTGCCTTTAGCCCGCAAGAAATATTCCTGGTACTCATTTCTGTTAGAGGCTGAGTTGACCCCAGGGCCATAGCGCAGCCAGAAGGATCACGTGAATGCAAAATTCCAATGACACCCTCTGGAATCGAACCCATGACTTTCTGGCTTGTAGCGCAGTGCCTCAACCAACTGCACCACCATGTGCCCCCATCCAGAAACTAAGTACAACAACTAACAAGTACATACATGATACGTTCAATACGTAAGGTTCCCTAGCCTGCAACTGTTGCGTTAATCAAGCATTTTATTTTTCAAAAGCTGCAGCACTTGCTGTAGAGGTATCATGCAACAGATGGCAAAAGAGTTAGTCAGATGCTATTCAGGAGAAAGTTGATGTGCAATGGCAATGCCATTGGGACCATGGTCCCACTAAGAAGTTCATGATGTGATCCAGTTTTCACTGGCAAAGCACGTTTCTCCCGACAAAATTCACAGCCAATCCATCAAGTTACTGTGACAGCATAATGAGAGTGCAGTATGTATGTAAATGGTCAAATGATCATCCACAGTGACAACTGCCTGGTACATCAAGGACAGATGTGAACGCAGCACATGTGTGAGATGGGAAACTACGACATAATTAAACCCATATCTACTGCATTGACTCATCCACCAGAACAGTACGCAACAATGTCCATGGTGGACTGGGATCCACAAAGCGCATGTTGCTGGGTACCAACATGTCTGGCAGAAAAGCATAAAAATTTAACATTTCAGATTGCTCTTGCACATCTTAAAGAGTTTAAATGATAATAAAATAAGTTTCTCTAATACATAGTAACAACCAATGACATGGGTGCACCATTTCACTCCTCAAATAAAACAAGCAGGACTGCACCGGAAACATGCAATTGCTCTGACAGCCAAAAAGTTCAATGTGTGTCCATCTGCTGGAAAAGTTTTGACATCTATATTGTGGGATGTGTTTAATTCATAGCTTGTGGAACAACAATCAATGTCAATGCCTACTTTCAATCGATGTTTGTATCTCGAGCATTTAACATTTGAAATTAAATACCAAGACACAAAGTTCTAAAATAACAGCATGCCTCAGAAACACACTGTCTCTCTGATGACCCCTTTCAGTGCTGGAAATTATGCCCGTCAATCATCAGTCAAAAGCATTTTTACCTGCATGCAGACCGGCACACTGTACAGCATCTCACTGAAACAATTATGGTAATCGGTAGGACAATTAAGTCATACTCACAATTGCTGTGTTCACTTTGCTGACAGACAGGACACTGATTGGTTCCTTGCAAACAGAATCCTTGAATGCAACTCCAGGCAGGAGTAGAGCGCACAGTATGTGAGCCCAACGTGCATCTGTTGTACGTTTCAAAGCTCCACCCCTAATATAGCACAGGCAACAGGACTGCAAACACACATATCAGCCATATCTTAAAATAATACCAGTGTACAATCCCATCTCATGACCACATCAATGAAAGGGCTGCATATTAAGACTGCATAACTTGAATCATCTATAAATAGCATTATACTCTGTCAACAGCCACAGTAGGTCACTTTAAAATGGCTAAAAACAATTCAAAGGACACCAATTCTGGCACTAAAAAGCTATCAGTAATGTAAACCCTAAATAATAACGTTAAAATTTTTAAAAGTATTTAGTTTCATTAAAGCAAATTACTTTTATCTTATGATCAACCTTTATGACACACAACACTCACAGAAGTTAAAATGAATCTGTGTTCACAGCTGTTCTAAACACAGCTGCGGGTCATTTTCATCACCGCTTATACACACACACACATGTAATCTTCAATCACACCAAATTTCACTAATTACAACTTATCATCTCATACTAAAGCAGTGTAAAACATACTGTAACATAAGGAACTGTCATTTACTCACACTAATTCCTAGTACTTACATACAAGGACGTGAATTACCTAAATATTTTAGAGTCAATGGTCAGTTTGACAGTTCTGTATAATATACCACAGTGCCACCATCTCCAATCTAGGCCTAATGCCACCAATGACAGTGGTACTGTTAGCCACTGCTCCTTGACATGGCACAGCTGCCTGCACATGGAATCCACTGCCCAAAGAAGTGAGACCAGATGTCAGCTCATGACTGGTTTACCAACTCCTCACTAATTCAGGAGAAGAACTACCTTCTGGTAACACTCGCACCAACCAGGTTGAAGCTCTCTATCTCTCTATGTCTCTCCCTCCCTCCCCCTCACCATCACCCTTGAAACATGTGGTCTTCCCATAGCCTACCCCACATAGCTACTCATTTTTTTACACTCAGTATTTCAGTGATGAAGGATGTGGGAGAAGCAGCTAGGGAGTTACAGTTCTTGTGTCCCCAAGCCCTGCTCCTGGGACTTGATAAATGAGTCATATGCATGGCACAAGTACACTACTTACTGTTTACAGAATACATAGTACAATCAAATACTTCGCTACTACTGCCAGGACAAACTTCTACCTCTAGTCATATAGACGGCAGAATTTGCAGAGTTATTTGCTGCTTGGAATAATGCTACAGCACGTGTTTGCTGAGCATATCTTGTCAAGTAAAAGCATGTGCTGTTCTATCTGCAATTTTGAACACTTAGAAAATGGCAGATGTGTAAGTACAATATGTCTGCATCACATTTTGCACTAAACTTCAGAAAGAAGCCTTCAAAATGTCAGAAGTAGCTTTTGGAAGGCTAGAACACAAGTTCTTGAGTGGTTTTCCAAGTTCATAATCAGTGCAAGATACATGGAAGATTCTGAGCCCTTTGGATGTGCATTAATGAGTAAAACATGAATACGTGGAGATGGAACCTCTCCTTGAAAGCACAAGAATCACTACCCATACAGTTGCTAACATGTTGAGAATTTCATTCAGGCCAGTTCAGAACATTCAAAATGACAACCTGAATTTGTGTCACGTTGCTGCCAAATCTGTACCCCACCTGCCAAAAGAGCAGCAGAACATCTGGCTAAACAGAAAATGACCACCATCCCACACCCTCTGTATTCACATTCAGCACTGTGCTATTTCGTGCTCCCCCAGACTTAGAATGGTATCAAAAAGAGGGAAGATTTAACAATATTAGCACAATTCAAGCAAAATTCTGGTTGCATTTGCCAAGTTTCAGACAAACCACTTCACAAAATGCTTGAAAGACGGGGCAAGAGCATTGGGCTCACTGTATAAAGACCCAAGACCACTCTGAAAGTGCCAACATGAATTAGACAGAGATGGAGATTCAGTCCGGAAAATATACTATCATGCTACATATGTTAAATGTAATAAAATTACAGTAGCTTCTGTATCTAATTGAAATATAAACAACTGAGTCAGGAATTTTGCCTTACTTTATTTAATACAGATCATCATCTCAGTTCTCTCACACATTAAAGCTCAGTAGGCTTCTTACCCAACCCATCTTCTTGAATACAAAATACAACAAGAACTTTCTGTCATATACTCACCACCTGATGCATCCCAGCACGACATTTGTCACATGTCCAATCTATCTGATCAGCAGAAGATGGCAATACTGTTATGCCATAGCAGCCAGAGTGGACACACACCCCACAGTCACGACAACTCAATAGAACAGAGCTGTCTCCACCGTCTATCCCACGCTTGTTCACAGCCATGTTATTCAATTCCTGTTTACAGACATACAAACTGGGAATGTTAGCTCAAGCAATAACACATCTGACTTGAAACTGGAAGGTGCCTAGCTCGAAGCTTGGCCAGACAGTACCTCCGTTATGCCCTGACTACTTACTCCACTTAATTAACCCTCTGACTGCAAAGTATTTCTCAGCCCACCACCTCCTCAGGACTAAAAAAAAATGTACAAATGTTTGTCAAAAGATGGTACAGCACGTACAATTTTTTTCCGATCATGTGGACCTTAGCAGAAAAATCTTTAAAAACTGTGTGTTACAAGAATAGTCTTGACAAAACTACACTCTGTGCTAGCCCAACATGTCTGGCACAGCAGTGAAAGGTGGGTTTCATGACTGATATTATGACACATCATACTGAAAGGAATTTCTGTACATAAGCAACAACTTAACACTTAAAACTGACACAAATACAATTTTCACAAACCTGGTATTACAGGTACTTTGCTGTGTCAATTTATCCTGTGCTGTCTCACTGACATCCCATAAAGTTGAATATTAATCTCACCTTCCACATCCCTAAAGTACCATTCCATCATTGTGACTAAAGATAACAACTTCAGAGTCATTTACAGACACTACCAACCGCACAGATTACACAGAATGTTTCAGAAGTAATCTGCCATACTGCAAGAGAATGTTCCTTGCACTAAATTACACTGATATTAACAAAAATACCCAGATCCGAAGGTGAATGGTTATGGAGATACTGACATTAAAATTATGTGGTCTCCACGCGTTTCACGTGCTGTACCTGTCTAGCGTGATGCATTATTTGTACACTGTGCAGGTCCGTCCTTGAGCCCATACCAAAGCCAAGCCATGCATTGGCACACAAGCTGTGTAAAGTACTTGGAAACCTCGGAACAATTTTATGAAACTTGTGCTAGTTTTTCTTACTTAACCAATGTCTTTACATCATTCAGATGTTAATTAGATGTTATGTACAGGTTATAACATCACAGGTACTACTAATTCTTCCCAATTTTAATATGTATTTAGTAATCCATGTATAAGACCTCTCATTCTTTAAAACTTCTCTCGCCATTATCTCTGTAAATGTTGACCTTCGGATACAGGTGTTTTTGGTTGTATCAATGTAATTTAACCTAAAGGACTTTCTCCCCCCCCCCAACATCCTGTATAATGCTGTCACAGGATTCTGAATCATGAACTGGAAAGCATGAGAAAAGTGATCACGAGAACACTGCAAACCAATATAACTTTGAAGCACATCATGATGCAAATTCACATTAAGAACATGCTCTAATGGAAGAGCTTTTTAAAATCTCACATTTCTCATTTCAAGTGCTGTTACTGGCCAAGAAAAAACATATAGGGCATTATTTCCCGGGCAACCTACATACATATAAATTTCCTCTCGCTTCACACACCTAGCAATCAGGTCCAATTAAAATACAGAAACCTCGGGAAACTAATCTCACAGTTTCAACAAATGTGGTATTATATGAAAGACAATGACAAGAAGCTAGGAAGTTGAACTGTTTCAAAGAGAATGATTACCTTGTACGTCAGGAAGTGGCTTGACGAAAGCCATACTGGACTTGTTGCAGGCTTCACAACTGGCTCAGAGTACTTCCTCCAGTCAGGCGGCACACCACCACCACAGCCCTAAACAATCACACAATTTTCAGAGTGTTTAGAGGTTCACCCTCTTCAGTCCGATGCTGAGGTAGCCTCCGTAACACATTTTACTTTGCTCAGTTCAGTGTAAAGGCAGACCTAACACTCAGTTACAACATGCTTCTTGCTCATAAGTGGCCAAACCTACTAATGGCTCAGACAAGCAAT
The DNA here is from genome assembly GCA_013340265.1 of Coptotermes formosanus. Classification (NCBI taxonomy): domain Eukaryota; kingdom Metazoa; phylum Arthropoda; class Insecta; order Blattodea; family Rhinotermitidae; genus Coptotermes; species Coptotermes formosanus. The sequence goes on from BLKM01000900.1 coordinate 2,944,188, forward strand.
TCACCATCATCAATGGACATCTTCAAAAGGGACTTCGTACCTATTCCCCACACGTCCTATTTTCTGTACTACACACTCACAGAGGATGTTCAACAGTAAAGTAAATTCATTTTGTCAGTTCACCTTACCCTGCCTATGCTGAACGCTGTACACAGTGAGCAAAATGGGGGTGACTGGCTGCAATAATTGTTGAATGCCTTCTCCAACTTAAGATTTGGAGGTGAATTCTGCAGTACATCCTGCAGATATCCAGGACCTACAGTAACATCACCATATATTAAAAATCAAACCCTTGGAGAATAAAGATCTAAAACAGCAAACCAAAAATAAATTTTTCTTATTATTGTGTCTAATAAGATATTTCTTTCCATAACTTGTACAATACAAACAACTGCACAGATAACCATCATACATCTTGATGATTTATCACTTTGCATAACTCACAATACTACTAACGTCCACCACCTGAAAAATGTTAGATATATCTCCAAATATTCACTATAACCACGCTCACTATTCTCAATGCAAGCAAAAATATTCACCTAAATTTGTTGTTACATTCCAGACGTATAACCATATTGCAACATACATTACTACATACAATAATTACTAAGGTATTTCAAACACACAAAATGGTTAATATAAATTTCAGGTCATCACCATGGCCTCCTTTTGTAAGTTATGTACAGAAGGTATCACTACCAGACACTATACTGCACCTATTAATAGGATGACGCATGGACAATGAAATGAAAAGGGCTTGGAAGTGACTGGGGCCCAATCAGGTTATTATACTGGCATCTGCCTGGAGGTGCTGAGACTAACCACTGAAAAAAATATGGACAGCCAACATTCAGCCAAGGTATCTCAGAAGATCAGGGAAAACAGCTGTGCCAGTTCAGAATTGAAGTCAAACATTTCACAGACTCTGTCTGCCTCCACCATCAGCAAATGATGATGTAGTGAGTGGACACCCCCACTGCCCCTTATGTCTTGAAGGGGCAGTGTGCAGTCAAGTGTAAAGCCATTACAGCATTGTAAAGCTTGTTCTTGCTTAACCTGGCCAACTGACCTATCAGAAAGTACTGCCATATCTGCAACTAGTTGAAAAGTTATTAAGTGACAAGCACACAGGCATGGCACAGTTCTGCATGTGCTTAACACCTTGTAAACCAATTCAAGGATATTTATGAAACTTGATATAAATGTCTTAAGGATACATCACTTGATTCTTACTGGCTCTTGATTTTTATGACCCTGTATACTAGCTCCATAAAACACCCTACTACTGCACAGTACAAACATCTCATAAGCAAAACTCCATCTTAATGGACCTACACTTTCCTCTGGCCTATGATCTAGAAGTTCAAATGAACTATTTGTAACGTAGGTCTTCAGAGTTCGGTATTTGTCTGAATACATGACTGTAATATCACCAGTGTCTAAAAAGTGTTCAATAATTTTGTGAAAGCCCAAAATAATCAAAACTCTATTAAAAACACATAATATGTGAGGTGTTCAGAGATGGCAATAACTTAAAGGTGCAATTTTAGTGTGTGAACAGCCACAGAACAAAATCACATCAGAAATCATATAGCGGCAAAAACTGACTACAGATGTTAAGATTAACCCTTCTCTAACAGTTTGTAAAGCCAATGAGGATATTAATCAACTTAGCACACCTATCCGGATATGATGATGACAAATACCCCATTCACACATATGGCCACACACACACTGCTGAATCATTTAACAGAACTTACATCTTCGGTTCTTGGCAGTGGTGTGAGTTGTGCTGGCTGTAATACTGGCATTACTTTCTGGTGTCAACTGCGGAGGATGGCTACTCCCCTCCTCACTACTCGAAGCCAACTGGTGAGAACTCGCTAGCTCAAGCAAAGGAGGAGATGCTTCAAGTAGTGGTGGTGTCGCATCAGTCGTCTCCACAGTCACCTCATGCCCAAGTGATAGCCCCTGCTTGTCGAATGGACTTATCTGTGGAACGTCCTTGCTACTGGGCACATCAGACATCTGAATGGTCCCTGCTGTGAGTGACCTTTCAGCTTTCAACATTGCATCAAAATTTTTACCCGGTCTGAACAGTGTAACAGGGTTTCCTTCAACTGTTGCCAACATGCTTTCAACACAAGATTCCAGGGCCTCTTGCAGCTCAGTAGTCTGACAAGAATTCTTGCCACGTGCCTTGTGTAGAAAATATTTTGACTTCCTTTGGTTAAACTTCTGATTTGATGTCAGAGTTGCTGCACTCTGCTCTTTACTGGCCAGTGATCCATTTCCAGTGGGTTTCCTTGCTATTACTAACTTTGGAACATGGGATGGAGTATTGGTTGTGCTTGCTTTACTGACTTGGCTTGGCTTCATCACCAACTCAGACTGGCTCAGTTTTGAAACTGATAAAACAGGTCTTGATATCATCTGGGAAGGACTTGGCTTTGGAACACGAGAGAGAGTTGCAGATATTCCAGAAACTGGAATGTTGGAATGGACAATCTTTGTAACTCGGCTACATTGCTCCAATTTCCTAACTGTGTTTGTTGTATCAGAAACCCTATTATTCTGAGACTCAGCCACTCGGACAGAATGCAGAGGCAGCCCCAGAGAAAGTCTCTTTGAATCTGCTGGTACATTGCTAGGTTCATCCAGTACAGAAGTAGACCTTGAGCTGGACTGACTACTCTTTTTTACGGACTTTACTGTATTTAAGGGCTTGATTTCACCCGTTTCGGTGTTACAAAGGTACATTTCACTATTACAATTTATCTGGATCCGAAACTCAGTCTGAGGTTTGGGTTCAGACTTTGGTTTTTCCATTCCTGAAGGCTTGCAAGGAACGTCAACCTTAAAAATACTACACATACGTCCAGCATTGGCACTGTCTTTGCTGACAGTTGGCGACACTGGACCTTCAGGTACTTTACTGTCAGAAAGTTGTGTGAAAGTCTGACCTGTGTCCAGCTTCACATCATGACTCAGCTTCGGTGTTTGAAGACTAGAAATAGGAGTGAATGCTGTGCATTTTTGCCATTCAGTCATCGTCTCCTGCACAGAAAGAGACCTTGTATCTTGGACCCCAGAAGATGTACCAACACCCTCCTGCTTCTTCAATTCCAATAAGCCACCTACAGCACTCATCACTTTTTTATATGACCCCATTTTTGAAGAATCTGGAGCAGATATCAAACCTGTCACATTACTCGTTCCATTCAACTCTTTGCGTTCTACTCCACTGACAGCTGTAGGAGTTGTCACCACAGGTGTTGTGCTGGTCACAAAAAAAGAAACTCTTTCCATTTCAATCTTTTCACTGCCCACCATTTCAGCTTCACCCTTTTCAGTTTTAATCCTTCCAGTTTCATTTTCCCTACTTTCAATCCTTCCTTTTTCAGTCTTCCCACATTCACTCTCCTCATGTTCAAGCTCATCATTCTTCAACACATGATGTTTTGTTTCCACATTATCACTGCCTAAGTTGTCTGGAACCACTGTTGACTTCTGAACAATGTTTGGAGGATTCAGTGTTCGTGAATCCCCCCACGACATCACAGTAGAGTCCTGGCTTGCAGCACAAGTGCTTTTTACAACATAAGTGCTGCCAAAATCAGCTGCAGATATCTTGCCAGTAACATCAACCTTCCAGTTTCCAAACTGTCCACTCCCGCCATTATTAACAGCCTCCTGCAGGGTCTGTGCAACAACAGCACTATTTTCACCATTACCTAGTTGCTTATACACTTGATACTTTGTATTCTTATTGTTAGTCTCCATAAATCTGACATATTCATCCAGATAACCCACAGACTTCAATGCAGAATACTGAGTTGGCTGATTTCCAGCAAGAGGCCCCAAATTTCGAGATGATGGCTGCTGAGCAGTTGTAGAATGTGATGCACCAGACATGCACATGGGAAACTGCATTTTGACATCTGCAACAGTAATATCGTCATGAAGCCTCAATGCATTTTACCAACATCTGTCATTCACAAAATTCCACACAAACTCAAGCAAAATATGCTGCAGACAGAAGTCTATTCACAATTTTGATGCAATATAAAACATTCTGGGGGAAAAAGAATGTAATCATCTACCTAGATATTCACAATCAAGAACACAAATATGGTATGCACAAAATTGTAAAGGAGATGCAAACTGGATGAATAGGACGAGGATGAAGAAAAGAGATTGCAGTTGTACTAGCAACAGCAGCAGCAGCAGCAGCAGCAACTCATGAAGCAGTGAAGATAACAATAAAAAATTTAAAAAATAAGTTTTACAATTTAGAATTTAAGAAGCTGTCAATTTTCAACCTCCTTAAATGCAGATTAACACTCATAAAGATTTCAAAGTTAAAAGTTAACAATCCAGAATATGATTCCTTTGCAACATATCCCATCATTTTACCCATTATGCACCAGAATGAAATTCCTGGTGCACTCTGAAACGCCCACCCCTCCCCTCCCCCCCCCCAAAAAATAAACCATGGGATTTAACTCTTACAAAAAAACACACGGGAAACCCCCCAAGACAGCAGTACAAGAACAGCTATAAGTGGCCAACACACATGCTGCATTGTTTGGAAAATGAACCCAGCACCCTGCAATGCAGCGCATGTCTTGTTTGGCAATGCAGGGTTAATGAAACCATCTGAGTGTCATATTTTACTCCACAAGCAGTGGAACAGACTGATATGAAGAAAAGACCAGTGGACTAGAAACTGTTTTAAATCCACAACCTTTGGCTTCTAGCACCAAGAATTTCAGACAGAACATAATACAGTAAAACCCTGTTAAGATGTTTTTGAAAATTCCACGAAAATCTGAGTTCTTAAGTGGGAAATGTCGTAAAAGGTAGGACCAAAAAGTTTTTTTTTAAATTTTTTGTGAACTTATTATATGTATGCTGAATCTGTATAATTTGCAGCTGTCTTAACACATTTTCACCTGTATCTGACCATTTAACCATTCTGTCTGTAAACTTTCGTTCAAAGTTTTATTTACACCTTTAACTATACTGTCACTGACTTTTCATCCACAAGTTCACATTTCATTCCAGATTTTACTTTTCCTTGAAATATTTGTCAAGCATGGGTTGTCTTTCTCTTTTTTCAAAAACAGTGCAGTATACATCTTCAGATTCCATAGGTTTGCTATTAGGTAGACAATAGGGGTGGCCAATAGTTCCAGTCACTTTCACTAACTCTGCAGTGTCCTGAATTTTCTTTCCAGAATTGCTGATGTAACTTATCCGCACAGTCACCACAAATGTCCCACAATCACACTACACCGCGACGCATTTGTATTACCGCTGGTAAATTATGTTTAAACAAGTTGTTGCTTGCGACCATCCATGCATCTGGCATCAGACTGCCATCCCCCAAGCAAAGTGGCTTCCACCTCCACACGGCTTATGCGCCTCACAGAAGAACTCCGCACCAGCAAGGTGGAACCCCGGGTGGTGTCGGATAGCCTGCCTGGCTTCTTCAAATGTTACTGGCTGCCTGAGTTCCCTCCTAGTGACCGGTCAATTGAAACTTCCACATGCCAGCGTTGCCAAGTGCAGGCTCATGTAGGTCACGGAACAGCTAGGATAGGCTTCCGGCTGCCCGATACTATCTTTCGGTCATTGTGACAGAGACCAAGTAGTGGGAACTGACTGACTGGCTGACCGACTGATTGCAGTCTCTGCATCGCAGGAGAAATACAAGACCCCCACGCCATGAAGTTGCATCATTCTGCTGTGTGAAACTTGCAGAAATGACCTTGGAGATTAACCTATAAGAACTGAACACGTGATTTGAACGCTGTATTTTGGAAACATAACGAATGGAAGCTCGGGGAAATTGTTTAAGATTTTGATACAGAAAATGTATTAAATGGGTAAAAAAAACTGTTTCATGGTCAAATTTGTTACTTCTTAGGCAGGGACGTATTAAAAGGGCAAAGTGTAATGTTAATCAAATAGGAAAATTTTGGTGCTCTTTTATCCTGACTTCTTAGGCAGGAAAACATCTTAACCTGGGACGTCTTAAACGAGTCTTACTGTATATGAATTCAGCACACATGTGGATGAAACAGAAAAAATGAATCATACACCAGGCATGTAACACAAAAAATAGCAGCTGCAATAATGCACAACCTCATCTGGTGATAAAAGCATAAAGCAACACAAAAAGTGTCAACAATATAAATTATCATTCTACCATTCCTATGATATACAAATGAAATTATGATGAAGCTGGGATATAGATGGTATAAAAAATAAAAGTAGTTAACCTTTTTCCTACTGAGTGGGTATTTAAATTTCAGCATATGGTGTAATAGAAAATGTATCATTTCAACAGAAAAAGATGGAGAAATGTGTTTCATAGCGACAAAAAGCCAACTGAAACACAACTGTTCAAACAGAAAACTTTATGCCAATTTCACGTGCAGTTCTCCAGTCATAAGGACTGTTTTCTCTGCCACTTTCTTCACATAGGCCTACATTTGCTCATTAATTACATGGTGTGATCAATTCAGTTCTTGACAGGTTGCAATATAACAATGTCCCAGTTACAATAAAATTGCTCTGCCAGGTGAAGTTAAGGAAAAATCTGCTGGGTCAGTTGCCACCCACTTCAAAGTTGTAGGCTATATCACTCAGATTGTAACAGTGCTGGATATGTGTTGTGAAGCTGTGGTTTGCATTAACTAAATAACCAACCAACCAACCAACCAACCAACCAACCAACCAACCAACCAACCAATCAATCATCTACCTACCTAACCACAAGAAGTGCCCCATATTTTATGGAACCCAAAGTTTCACTACTGTGTTCACAGTAAACCCCATTCTAGGTTTAAGTAATCTGCAATGCACTGTGACAGCAAACCACAAAATAATTTATTAGCTGCACTGTTCACTTAATTGTGCAATTTTCCTGCACCTTTTACCAGGATAATCATAAATATACCATAAAGGTCACAAAAGGAGATGTGATTTGTTAATATCAAAATCCACGTTAGTTATATCACACGCAATTTAAAAAACACTAATAAAATCTACAGCCAAAATCGTCCTTCTGAACTAAACATAAAATGAATGGGACCGTAGGTCGTAACTTGTCATTGGCAACATTTTATTTCCTTCTCTCTGCTGAACTACTGTATCTGAACACTTAGAGTGCTTGATATCACATACATCAAAAAATGATCTGGATTTTAAATATGACAAAATTCCCTATTGCTGGAACTTACCTTCAGTAGATGTTTGTGCTTCAGCCCCAGTTCCTGGTAATACAGCTACTGGAATGAACTCATGTGCCACAACTTGACCAGCTACCAGTCCCACTGTCTTCATCTTGCCTGAAATTTGCCCCAGGATCTGGCCGGTTCCTTGAATTTGGCCTGCAGATGTAACTGACATCTGGCCTTTTGAGAGTATCTGACCTCTTGGTTTAACCTGTTCCTGGACCACAACCTGATGTGTAGGCAATATCTGAGCCCTAACAGAAATCTGGTTAGTGGAAGAAAGGCTGTGGCCCATCATCAAGCCTTGGACGCTGGGAATGACATAGCCAGCAACTGAAGCCTTTGCCAAAACCTGACCAGAGACTGGACCTGAAGTTGGGACCATGCTTGCAGCCTGCCTCACAATTTGTCCTCTGTCTGGAACATGTCCTGCAACTTGGCCAGTGAAAGGAACTGACACAGTTTGGCTCCTAATTCTGCTGGCTGATTTCTGTCTCTTGCCTGGATGACCAGACTGAGACTTTCTCTGTCTGCCACCACCTGAAGAAGGGGCAACAGCAACATCAATGACACCACCACCATTTCATACCATCACATTCACCATACAACCAACACCATTAAAAAATAAAACCATAAAACTAAGCGCATGCACATGAAACAAAAAAAAAACTCTGAAGAAAGAAGAGGTAACAGCCCAACATTCTCACCAAAATCTATCCTCAAAAGGAACAACAGAAAAGATCACCATCAAAACTTCAACAGAACAAAATTAAATGAAAACAAAATTAAATGAAAAATGGTGACAGAAACATCAAAGGTTGGTATCAGTCCCCAAATATAACTGAAACAGAAAATCACCAAATGGCATATCAACCCTTTGGCACCAGAACTACATGTCCAGCATGATGTGCAAGAGACTGGAACTTAACTGAGAGCTGCAAAACAAAGGCCACTACATGGCTGTTATCTATACCCAACATTTGACATTTTGATCATCACAATGCATGACGGGCATACCTGACATCAGGTACTGAGGAGTTAAAATGCTCAGAGACTGAAAAACACCACAACTCTAAACTTCACAATCATTGCCACATAAATTTCACCAGTGACACTATGAAGGTACAGAAGCTGCTTGTGGAACATGGCAGTGCGACAGAAAGAAAAATCACAGAAATAAACTCCACAAAAAAGAGTATGTTGAGCAAATGAAAGGCATTCTAAAATAGAAATCAAGGAAAGAAACTGTGTGCTACAAAATGTTTTGGTGCCACAATTATTAGGCCTGTTTCTTTGTCCAGGCATGTACCTATACATACCACACAAAGCTCATATATTAAGGTACAATCTATTATAAGTCTAAACATTGCATTGTGTGATGTTACACCATGTATTCTGGTAGAAATTTACTAGTGTTTTGCAGACACCCACTACCTATAAATGTGGGCAAATCTTTACCAAACTACATGGTGTCACACCTAAAAAAGATGTATGCTTCACAGTCAATGGATTCAGAACGTCAAATCTCAGACTGAGCTGTGTGATGATCATGAAGGTGGTGGGAGAAGTGAAGCAGATGAAGATGAATGTGGGCCTGAACCAGTGCCAAGCTTTACCAAAGCACACACTGCTTATGAAACTTTTAAAACATTCTTTCACATACACAGCAATTGCAAGCATGAGGAACAGAACATCCTGAACTTGAAACTGGTGCTATTACAGCTGAACATAAAGACTAAGCTAAACAGTTTTCAATTACAGATTTCTTTGGGAAAAAGTGCTGTGCACCAATGTACAGAAATGACTTATTAGTTTTGCAGGCATAAGTAGAAAATATATAATCTTCATTTTCTGTTATTTCCTGTTGTTGTTGTTGTTGTTGTCGTCGTCGTCGTCATTGTTGTTGTTGTTGGGTGGTAAATAACGTGATTCAAATTTTCCATTTCCCTACCACAGCACTGTATTTTGTACCTTACCTGGGCAAATACAGATACCATGCTTTTTAAACATGCAAAAAAAATCCTTCAGTACTGATATTATTTTATATATGTGCAATGAGTGAAATTTCAGTGACAATTTACCATTACTAAATCAACTGTAATTATCTGTAGCAAGTAATCGTCATTTCAAACCTCCTTTATTTGTAAGTACAGTAAGATAAGCAATAAAACTACAAATCCTAAAGTCATGCCATTATTACATACTGAATCTCGTAGTGATGATGAAAGGTCACAACACTGAGAAGCATGGATTTGACCTTTATAAGCTTAAACAAATTCCTACCTTAAGGGCCACAAAAGCGAAATCTTTTCTTCATTCTCCTATTACATTTCATGTTGGGCAACAAGATATGTGGAACAACCTCATCCCAAACTTTCATTTCATTCCTCTACTCCCAAAATGCTTCAAAGGTCTCTAATAATCTCTCTCATATAAATTAAATGGACACTCAACACAAACACTAAACATTCATTAAAGGTGGTGTAATAATTACCTGTACACTTGCCTGCTTCATCAAATAACTTCTCATCTCCTGGGAGCATCATATCTGTTTGCAATCTGTCCTCCTGATTTTGTATTTTCATCTTCTTTACCCGCTTAATACTAACTTTCTTAACAACTGGGTTGTTATCAATGCTGCAGCCTGGAATACTGCTCATCTGTGTCTCTGGATAGACAACCATGGGCTCTGAACTGGGACTGAGAACTTCTGCCTTTGGCTGCTTCTTGCGAGGCTTATTCTGCTCTGAGCCATCAGAGGTTGACGGACGTTTGCGCTTCTTTGTATGTTTCTTCCGCACCTCACTGTAGACCGTGACCTCATTCACGTCTGCAACACACATACTTCATCTAACCATTTCCCTACACATCCTACCAGAGAAAACCAGTTGTGTTTATACAAGTACAATACAGTCCTAAGTACCCGACCCAAACAGGACTCAGACATGATCAGATAATCACAAACACTGGGTAATATGAAAGATTAATGAAAACCATGAAGGTAGTTATCAAATCGAAATGTAACTCGGTATGTTAATAAACTATGAAGAAAATACAGTACGGCATCCAATAAAAATATTGCTTTTAACAGCCATAAAACAAACACACTGAAATAAAAGCAAAGCTTCACAAACACAAGTAAAAAGCAATATTTCAAGTGTGCATGAGTAAATATAACGTAACCACTTAATGGCCTTCACACTAGCAAAAGAACATCTTGAGGCACTATGTATAACATCCATTTAAACTCAAAATGCATACCTAGTATTTCAATCAACTAAAGCTTTTTTTTTATTTCATACAAATTGAAATGCTCAGCTTATTCAAGAGGATTGGTGATATGAGAAACTACAGCAATTTATGGAAGTTACTAAACACTGCATGTTCTTAATATAATGAAAATGTTAATCACTGCAGTGTCAACCACACTGTACATGAACAATATTAACCTTTTAAATCCTAGTGGTAACTTTACGTACCACCAGGTTTAACATTAAAAAATTCTACATGGTGCCCACATTGCATTCATGTGTTTTGTATGGACCTCAAAACAAACAGCAACTTCTGCCTTATATAGCATTAAGAGACCGGTTTTTATAACCGAAGTGGAGAGTGTTTACAGCATGGTAGGCACCGAGTCCTTATATAAAACAGATACGCTTCGTTTTTAAAGGGTTAAGCAAATTTGCAGGCTGGATATACCATATATACCAAATTACAGGACGAGAATTATTTCACAATTCATCACCTGAAAAATGGGGGCACTGCCTTACAATCATACACCCTGTTAAACACATTCTGTGTAATTATTTTCATCGAAACTGAAGACTGTGAGGCGAAAGGGTCATCGTACATGCAAGGTCATTATATATTCTGAAAATATGGTATATTTACTCCTACCCATTTCACCAGCTTTCAGCCATATGTCTTCAAGAGCTTCTAATGTGTTTTCATCAGGAGCCTCATCTTCAAGGTCAATCTCTTCCAGAACTTTCTGCACGTCTGGGGGTATTTCACCGACCTCTTCTTCATCTGCTTGGTAAACCGATGGCAGTATATACTCTCCTGTGGCTGTTCCAGATCCCTTCTTCTTGTGAATGGGGTGGCGCTTGTGATTCTTCTTTGGAGCCTCTAAGAATGACTGTGGTAGAACAGGATTACTGTAAAAAAAAACAGTCATAACTTACACTATCAATTACCATTACTCAAACCCATCATCTACTTCATACACACCTACCACAGATGTGAATTCTCCTTCTCATCAGAGGTCAAAAAAATCCGTACCTGTACAATCCACATCAAACAGCTCAAGCTGATTTCATGGCTATAACATATGTAAATTATATCACAATTTGTGTGTATAGCCATCAACGATAATGGAGTACAAATAGTGGGTAATAAACAAAAAGCAACAGTGAGCACTTTCATCCTCAGTGACCAGCACAGGCCTAAATACATACCACATGGAAAGAAGCAGCTGGGGTACAAGTAACAGGGTAGGTAATAGGAAATTTTCATTTCTATCCCCTTCCCCCCTACATGCTGCATCATGCACACAGGCACATAAACATGCATGTCCACATGCATTTGCACTGGCTAAGACAAGGGGATGAGTTTTGTGCTGTAGTATATTCAACATGTGCTCAATTTGAATCACAGCCAGGACACCAGTAACACTGATTTTTGTGGTTTTCCTCAGCTTCTCCAAACAAGCACTGGGCCAGTACCTTGAGGAGGCCATAACCCTTCCTTCACATCCTTCCCAATTCACCATTTATGAGCCATCCCATCATTCCAAATTATGTAATCGAAATATAAGAGAGCATAGTAAAATAAACCACATGTAACATATTTCATTTCCATCTGAATTTTCTCTTCGTCAATGTGCTACAATATTTTTATTATTACTACCTACATATAAAACAAACAAGCCAGACCAAGCAGTGCACCTGGCAATGCCTGTTTCATATCTTGGCCACAACATAAGACTATCCCGACAGGATTCTGTGACTTCATTACACGTATCACGAACATTCTGCAACATACCTCAAATGAGGTCACAACTGCATCCTTCCACATCCCTCCCAATTTGTCATTCTCTAAGCACCCTATAATTTAACACTACATAGCATGAGCAACTGAAGACCTGATCATGGATATCTTAAACCTGCTCCTTCGTGGAATGATGCCATGCACTCTGGTAGTAGCACCCTGATATTTCATAGGATCATGTGCTTTCATCATCAGTGTAGGTGACAGATGCAATATCCTCTAAAACACTGATCTTCTTCCAGACACCTACATCAGATGCCACACATTCACCCCCAGAAGGATGTCAAACATCACATGGTAAATGTCAGTTCTGTAGAATGAAATATGAAATGCCTTATTTAGAAGAATGTCAAACATCACAGGATGATGTCACTTGTCTAGAATGAAACATGAGACGCCTTATTTAGAAGAATGTCGAATATCACAGGAGGATGTCAGTTCTGTAGAATGATACGAGAGATGCCTTATTCAGAAGAATGTTGAACATCGCACAGAAGATACCAGTTCTGTAGAATGAAATATAAGATGCCTTATTTTGTCTCACTGATCAGCTGACTTAACACACACATGGTTCAAAGCTTATGTACTAGCTCTCTCATGGGAACAACACAGGTAGTATGCAGAAATCACATGTGGCCTCTACTTGCATGTTCCCAATATGCACGCATGAACATCATCATCTCACAATTCAAATGGAATGGCACAACGCTGCTTTCAATAATACCACAGGGAGGTGAAGGTAAAGCATTCCCATTACAGACCTGGACAGGCCCTGAGGGTTCCAGGAGGCTCACGCTCCCAGATTTCAAGACAATCGGCACATGAAGGTGGTTAGGTCGTCAGCCCTATGAACCAGCCGCCTTTACCCCCAGGAAATACTCCTGGTGCTGATTTATGTTACAGGCTGAGTCTACCCCGGGATCACAGTGTGGCCAGAAGGATTATGTCAATGAAAAATTCCAATGGCACCATCGGGAATCAAACCCACAACCTTCTGGCTTGCAGCACAGTGCCTCAACCAACTATGCCACCACGTGTCCCATAATACCACAGAAGACTTATGACAATTCAGACAGCACTAAGTTTTCTGTACCTTAAAAAGATTTATTCCACTACTCACTTCTTATTAACTAGAACATCTCGCTGTGTAGGGGGTGGAGCAGCATACTGCCTGGAGGGATCTTCTGGATGAGCACCCACATCCTTTCCCTGCAGCCACAAATGGTAGCGATCTGGCTGGAACCGCTTCACAAACGTATCCATACTGATTTTCACCATGTCACCTCTACAAAGACATTAAACCACTTTACCATATATTAAGCACCATCTAATACTGTCACAAGAAAAAAATTCACACCTGTACACATGTCTTAGTTTACACATTTAAGCAAATGTTATACCATGCACATAAAACCTTTCAAGACATGTCATGGTCAGAATTTCTACTCTTCATTGTCATCATTTCGCAGTCTATCTTATGACAGATCCGTAGCCTCTTCCAATCCAATATCTCCATGAAGTGTGATCTATTGCTTCTTCTTTCAATAACCAGTATCCTCTTTTTTCCTTAAAGTCATCCAGAGCTGCTTACATCTTCTGCCTTGTCTGTACTGTCTTATCAACAACAAAATCACTTTAATCCCATATATAAAACATTTTCCTTTCAAAACGTTACAATTAAACAGAACAGAACACTCTTACAGTTCTGACTCAGAACAAGAAGTACAAGAAGGGTTAATGGAGCGTTAATGAATGAAGCAAACACAACAGCGTTTCACATGCACATATCCACACATGCTTGTATCAACATTCATTCAAACATCCATTACAGCAGTGACCAGTTTTCTTGACAGGTTTTAGTGTGGGAGGGGTAACTGTTCAGTTTCTTTTAAACAAACAAACAGGAGAGTCAAGAACATGCAACAAAGTAATTCATAGCAAGAAAACAGGGATTATTAGGCAGGTGAAGGAGCATTGTGATAAAGAAGCACACAATAACTGTTTATATGTGCCTATACAGAAAGCAACAGAATGAGTGGGTTATTACATGTGAATCAGTGTAGCCACTGTTGTGAGGATCTGGAAAATGAGTAAAGAAACCCCCAAAAAAAATGAGCACAGGGAACATGCTAACAGAAAAGGTAAAAAACCTGCGTTCTTCACAGCAGGAAAGCAAGCTGGATGCTTGCACTGAACAGTGAACAAAATTCCAATACCACAGCTGCAACAGACTGGCTCATTATACAGGAGTAAACTGCATTGTAACAATCAACTACCTGAACCACATGCACTCTGTTACAACACTGCAACACATGTAACTGATAAAGGTTAATTCAGTTTAATACAGCTTTCAGTACCCTGAAAGAATCTGTAAAGCCAAGAGACTGTATTTCTAATATTTGAACATCTTATTTTTCTGGATGAGATAATAATATTGATTCATACATGATGAGTATCCATCATATAGTAATATTTACTGAAGTAGGGCGAGGTTAATGTATGATTACTCATTTTAATCTTTAAATTCAAAAGACTTCAGTGAAAAAATATGGCATGCCAAAAGAAAATTACAAATGCAGCATGCCAAAAAAAATAATAAATTTATGTTTACCATCACCACACACCAAGCCCCACAATTGAATATGAATGCCCATTCTGACCTGCAAGAACACTGCGAAGCCCTCTTCCCATATTCAACCCAACGTGGTGTCGCAAAGTTTGTAGATTCTGCACAGTTGAATCCATGATTGAATCCTGCATGGTACCCATATGGAAAAGTAATCATGATCTCGCCTGCTTCTTGGGTGATCTGAAGTACAAAAAAGGAAAAGGGGTCATGACAGCAGTTCAGCAACAGTACCAAACAAATAACTAAAGCTTGTTTAAAATGGAAACTAGACTTATGCTGTCGCAAATTTTTTGGCTATTTCTCTAGTGTCAATATCTGACATACTTTACTTCAAATAAATGCTTCTGCCTTAAATGAAAATACTTACTACTTTCTCACAGCCATGACTGGTTTTATGTTGCTAGCAATGTGTTCTGTGAATTAATTAATTCATTCATTCATTCATACATACATACATACATACAACAGAATGTAACTTCAGCATTTCAGTGCACTAAAGCTGATATTAAATTTTATGTTCTAAGTCTTTCATTTACAAATTCTATCCCCCATCTAAAAAAATGTGTGTGTGTGTGCATGCATGCACACACACGCAGCAAGTATAGTGAAACATACACTCTTCTGAACATTCTTCTGGGCACTAGACATAAAACTGTTTCACCACTTCAGGTGTTACAGGAGACAGCAGTATACTTTGTTTCACAGCCAAGCAAGACAAAATGCCTTCTTCAGCCACTAATCATTTAGAACATGAACCACGCAATGTGAAGCTTTGAAGAAGTACTGCATTTTTGGAACTGCCCAGCTATTTGGAAGGACTATCAATGTGAACCTTTCCACACCATTTTTTGCTGTATGAAACATTTCCTACCACTGTGCTATCATATCACTGCACCTTCACCTGAACTGCCACTATCACTGGTGTATATTAAATTGAAAACTCTGCTCTTCTTGGTCCTCTTGACATCCCTGAATTTTTCCCTTGAGTATGTCATTTGTAACAACTTTTTAGCTGACAGCAGTTACTCTCTATTGACTTGTTCAGAGAAGAAACAATGTATATCTGCTTACACAGGATTTATTCCAACTTATTGCACAGCTTATACCATATACAAATTACATCAACATGTTTTGGCAAACATATGTAGCCACCTTCAGGGAGTCCCTGAAGTTGGAATAAATCTTATCTGTATATTATTCACTGCACAGATGATGTATAATATTAAGTGTATCTGCTTCATTTTAAAACTGTCATATGTCAAGCATATTTTCATTAGGTGTCCTACATGTCACAGATTCTTTGTCCTTTCTAAATATAAGGAACCCCTTTTTCATCCAGTACAACACAGGTCCTTGGTTTTTCTTCAAACATGCACTGTAACGAGCATTTGGGGGATAATTGTTTTAAAATATCTAGTTCACTGACGCTTTTAGCACTTTCAGTCAACTTAAACTTATTATATACATGCATTTACTTTTAGCTTTGGCAAATGACTACAGAAACTGATGGACAAGAAACTACAACTTGCCTCTGCTGGAATCAGGCATAAACTGAAAGGTTAAATGAGACATGCTGTACTGCAGTATTTCAGTACAAGTCACATCAAGACATATCAACCCTAAACATACAGTGCAATATCTGACCATCAGCTTAAAAAATTTTATCATCATTACTTTCATGTTGCAACATAACTCTTTCAAAAGAAGTATTGGACTTAACACTGCGAGTTGTGGGAAAACCTTGCATAATTACCATCAAAGGCCAAGATCAAAATATTAATGTGTTCTACAATTTTATTTCTCATAAACCAAACCAAAGAAAAACTTAAGAGCTTTCAAATTGGAACAAGAATGAGCTCTCAATCTTAATCTTGACCAGACTTACAAGAATTTTAGTGATTCAGATCATGGGAAAATTCAAGAAAATTTAGAACTGCTGTATCTCCGCAAGTGATGGACACAGTCATGTAACATTTCATGCGTGTCTTTTTCCCAAGGAGAGCCAATCATCCTACAAAATTTTACTAGAGGCAGAGATGGACAGGAAAATGCTGTCCCTAATTCGTGTTGAACTCATATACAAAGGCCCTTCTATCCATGACACTCCTCTATACGAAGATGAAACCAGCAGGTTCCTCCACAACATTGATAAATTTATTCCAGGACACAATAAACTTCACACGTCAATCCTTCTCATATCATGACAAGACAACATGGAAGACACTGAACACATGAGTGTGCTCCTATGAACTCAACCTGAATTAGGAAAGAGGTGGCTTGCGAATTCCTAGCATGTGAACCAACAAATTCACATTTTTCTCTTAAATAAAACATACCCCATCAACATCAAACCTACGAAAGCTGGGTAATGTGATAAATTTAATCAACTTAAACAAACCTTATTGAAGGGGATAGAATACTTCTTCATCACTTGTGGGGAGATTAGAGACATCTTATGACGGAGAAATGCTGGACAAATTTTTGATGCCTCTGGAAAGAATCCATTGGCCAGCCGTTCAAATCGACGACCATGTTCAGGAGGAATTGCATACCAGGTCTTTGGTGCACCAAAATGCAAGTAATTGATACTGTACAAATCCATGTCCTCGGTGTGCCAAGCAAACGTTGTTTTCCACATGCCAAAATACAGATACGCTGTATTCACACCATCTATGCTGATACCATAATCTTCATTCACATAATCTAAAATCGTTCCCAAACGGTTGATGTTCCAAACCTGAAAAATATACAAAATGAATAGTAGTACCCAACACTGACCAACAACCTGCAGGAGCAAAAGCATTAGAGATGGAATAACATTTAAATTATGAAATTAAGCTTACTCATGTACTCAACAAAAATGGTTTTAAAGGTATGCAGTGTATACTTACAGGCCAGACTTGTCAGAAAGAATGATAAGTTACATGCTAACACACACGCTTTACAATCTGCTCAAACATTTCAAGTTATTATCCACACAAGAGTTATACAGTATGTATGGTATTATTTAAAATCATATTTTAATTTTACACTTATATATATATATATATATATACACATACATACATAGACCTATAAATTCAGGTAGCATGTAAGTTCATGTAACTACCATATAAAATAAGATATTCCGGTAATCTTAAAATGTGCGTGCGCGCGCGCGTGTGTGTGTGTGTGGGGGGGGGGGGAATCACTGTTGACTGTTGCACATATAAGTTTAAATAAGTGTGCACATTATACCTGTTTAATCACCTAAAAAATGGTAAGACTCATAAAAGAAGTGTACTGGGCATAAAGTCTGCATTTCAATTTTACAGATTACTGGGCATAAAATGTGTCTTTCACTATTTGAAACATTTTTCACCCTAATAAATTTTAAGTTATACCCAAGCCATAAACAGAAAATCATAACCACGGTCAAACAATAAAGTTCCACGACATACTAAAAGACCAACCACATAAAATATAAGAAGAAAATTGTTTATTTTCCATCAAATCAATCTCCTTTGACTGCAAGACATTTTTTACACCTTTCTAAGATTTACAACACACAGCAGTCACCAAAGTGATATTTAATTTGGCATTTACATTCTTCCTGATATCCAGAACATTCTAAAATCTTCCTCCCCTGAGGGCAGTTTACACCTTAGGAAATGGAAAAAATGTGGCTGGCACCATGCTGCAGTTGCACTATCACAACAGAATGAGCTCATGCCTGAGACTGCACAGAACAAATGTCACACAAATCTTCCTCTTCCCAAAGTCTTGACAAGGAATCTGACAAATCATCCCCCAGTTAATTCACAGCTGATCCTCCATAAATCGACAGCCTCTCAGCACCACTTCACAACTTCAGCAATTTTTCCAGATTTCAAGCAGTTAACAGCCACCCATTCCTTGGATTATCTTTGTTGTCCTCATATCCCTCTCTGAATCTTTTAAACTGTTAAAAAATTAACTTCAGAAACTGAAGTGAATAACAAACTCAATATGCTTAAATTCTGGCAGGCATTTTAACACTGTAGATTGTGTGTGTGAATAATTGATGAATCATGGTAAGAACTTAAAACAAGAGAACTGGATGGTTGCTACAAAATGCGTATCCTTGTGTTTTTCACTTCTTTAAGGGTTCTGATGTTCTCTCAATGCAGAATAAACTTGCAGTTACAGCAAAGGAGCCAGGATTCCAGGATAATGGTGAAGATGATGTAGCTGAATTGTTGGATCTCATTCTCTGACACTATCAAATAAGGCACTGGACAAGCTGCATAAGCAAACATATAAAGCAAAGGGCGATGACAATGGCCAAAACACTCTCACTTCAGAAGCACAGGGTGATAACAACCAAAACAATAACACTTCAGAAGAAAAGACATTAACTACTGAACATTTATTACACAACTTCAGCAAAACTCATGAAGCTGTGGATTACTTTATGCATCATGACCATTCTTCCACAGCTAAACATGAACTACAACCTGTACTGTCATGCTATACAGCAATTTGAAAAGCAAAAATATTATCTGAAAGTCAAATGATTTTGAAATCTTGTTTTTTTTAAGTGCAACAAATCACAGAGGGAACTGAACATCAGGCGTGCCATTCCAATTTTTAGTTGACCTCACGAAGAAGGGATAAGGATGACAAGATGGAAGCAGACAACCCACCTAATGGTTCTGCCTCTCCAGGTTCCTCCTCAATATAATCCTCCCATATCAACCCCCTTCATTCCAAACAAACCCATCACCTATACTTCTGAAGGTGGATAATCAAAATCACTTATCTGTTACAACTGCGTATTTTTTAAATGATCATACTTAGTTAATGTTTACGTGTAAAGAGTACTGCACGTACAGTCCCAATCAACCTGTATTCACATTATTTCTTACAAGTGGAAATTCCCCACCTGAAGGGGATTCACATTAGGCGGCATTTTTTAAAACCAACTAACCGCAGCACAAGGGGACCTCGTGCGTGTGCATGAGCGCGTGCGCGTTTCTGTGTGTGTGGGTGTGTGTGTGTGTGTGTGTGTGTGTGTGTGTGTGTGTGTGTGTGTGACATTCTTTCACTGGACCAATGATGCTTGCACTACCAGCATAACTCCCACTCGTTAAAAGTAGTGACACATGTATTAATAAAAATATCAGAACACTCACATTAACATCCTGATCTGTCAGTGAACCTGATACATCAGCACCATAGATTGGAGATCCATACATAATTTTCTTCCAGTACGTACGTTCCAGATCCTCATAATCAAAGTGGTTTGGTGTCCTGTATCTGGGAAGACAAACAGGTATAAACATAAGAAGAAATGCAGAAAAGAATTATGAGACCCACTTTCTTTACATCAATAAATTTTCGTGTGACTAGACTGTCATACTGAAAATTTGTGATCACAGTCTTCTAGGTTGTCATGGTATCTTAACACAGAAGGCCACAATGTAAGTAGGCATACAACACTTCAGTTCAGTTCTTGTACTAGAAAGCTGAACTGCCTGGAAGTTTTTGGAAAAACTTACAAACCACTATAATATTTGCAATGTCTAACACAGAAAACATTGTTCTGCATATTTATAATACATTTCTATTCCACATTTTACATTCCCACTTGCAATGGTTCATTACACATTGCTATCACAATTCAGAAGATTCTGCTGTATGAACATTTTTTATCACCATGAAACTGTATGAAGAAACTTCAATAACTGGAATACGTTAACAAATAATTATGGTCTTTTTTGCCACAGACAGCTAAACTTAAGACTTTGGAACATGGTAATATTTACACATTTGTAAATGTTAGTCTATGTTACGTTAATATGTTTATCAGTATTATTATTCACTATCAGTGAAACTGATCTGGTTTAGGATTTAAAAGCTAAAAATAAGAGTTTCTAAAACAATTTCTCATTACCTGGGACTTGTAGCCATTTCATGATATTCTTTAACAGTCATTGATTTCTTCTGCACATTAATTTGAGTATACAATCCTGGTTTTCCATCCACCACTTGACAGATAGGAGCTGGTATGTTGATGTTGATACTGTCCACATCATACCCAGCTTTGCGTGGTTTCCATTCAGGAGGTGGAATCACCTAGGAAACAAAATAAACTGTCAGCAGAAAAACACCACCCAAATTGCAAATATAAAACACTTGCCTTGGATGTGCATTACAACATAATGGTTAGGGTAATTTTGGTACTAGGCTTACTCAAAGTGTAATTACTATTAAAACAATAAACAAGTGGTTCCAAATAAACTGTATCACTCACACACGTGTGCATCATCATCATCATCATCAAGGATTTCTACACAGGTGAACTACTGATACAATGAACAATACCTTAAAAAAGTAATTTTAATAAAACCACGCTTTCTTTAAAAGCAATGTTAACAAAATTAAACCTTAAATGCTGGCAGGTTTAACCCCTTAAAGACGAAAAGTGTCTGTTTTATATAGGGACTCAGTGCGTACCGCACTGTAAACACTCTCCACTTCGGTCATAAAAACCAATCTCTCAATGTTTTATTAGGCAATAGTTTCTGTTTGGTCTCAGATCCGTACAAAACACATAAACACAATGTGGGCACCACACAGAATTTTTTAATGTTAAACCTGGTCATATGTAAAGTTACCACAAGGCTTTAAAAAGTTAAATACCCTGTAGGATCAGAACATCACATTCTCTCCGGTATTTTAAATGCCTGTTGCTACATTTGAGAAAAATTAGTATCTTGAAGAGTAAATGGATATATCCGTAAAATACAATGCATACGTTTTAAAATAGCGTGTAGGAAAATGCAGTGCGTATCATCCTTTACTAATCAATTATTTTAACAAAATATAAGAAAAGTCACTCTCTAACACACAGATTGACTGTGAAGTTATATTCTGTTCTCCGTAACGTTAAGTCTTATACTTCTTTCACCTGAATGTGACCCACATTCAAGACAAAAGCTCCATGTTAGCGTCAATTAAAAAGATGCTCACAGGTACAACCACAGAACATTCGACCTGTGAAAACAAACGTTTCCTGTATTTTCACCATTGATAATTTGGAAATATCATACATTCATGGGAAGGTTTTGTTTAGAATTTACAATATAAGGACGTTTAAAAAATAAGGTAATAAACACTGTGATGCCAAGAAATTGACATATGTATACATATGCTACAAAGCTCAAAAGTTCTGGAAAAACAGATTCACAGAACATGCAATATTTCTACCTCCTGAGGTGACTTCATTCAGCAACAATACTGACAGCAGTGCTGATTGAAGCACACGCACCTTCCTTCCACTGCCAATTTCCACTGCCACCTTCTGGATCTGTTTTTAACCATTAGCAACTACACAACTACCACCAGGTGATCTGCAGCCACTAAGTCAATGTTTCCCAAACTTTTTTGCTCATGGACCCCTTCAGACTTCGAAAAATTGCATATCCTCACATTCTTCCTCACATAGTGTCCAGATGATAGGTATCCAAAATTAAGAATTTATATCTCAGAAATGATTTTAGAGACTAATAAATACCAGTCACATACGTAACACTGAATTGAATGACTTACCCTTAATTAAAACATCTGTTGCTCGCTACGTGGGTACAGAAAGTTTCTTTACTAAATACTCTAACAGTCACACGAAATAGACATATTGCAAATTAAAGACATTCCTCAATTATTTTAATGAAACATTATTCCTTTAATTTAAAAAAATATATGTAAACTTCAAAGTAGCCATTACAAATATACAACCACGGATCCCCTAAGATACACACGGCACACTCCGGAAACCACTGCACTAAGCGTTTACTCACCTTAGCCAAACCAGCTTTGTGTGCTCCAACTGATTCCATATAATCAATATACTTGGAAAAATCTTTAAATTCTTCATATGTAGGGCGAAATACCATAATCTTGGGACCTCCTGGCCCACAATTGCCATCACTATCCATGACTGTGGATAGCTAATAATGAAGTCCACAAGCCACCTGCAATAATGCACTTATTAACCATCGTATTTCTCCTTTAACATTTACCAATAACACACACACAAAATTTGAAGTAACTACAGACATAAACGTGCTTGTGCATCTCTGAAATGCCCAAATTTACCTGTTTTCTCCTGTAGACTGTACGTATGATGCAATTGAATGCTGCTGGATCAATCCCTGTTCAGAAACTATGCTGAGAGATGCCATTCATTACACACAGTCCCAACACCTCGCAGACTCATTGCAGCTCTCACAAATTCTCATCTACATAAATTATACGCTGCAACAATTGGGCAAAAAATTAATTTACCTCACTCACACTTTTGTTTAATACATGCAAAACACTTTCTATTCAACAATATTAAGTATCAAACAAGATGTATTTATGTACCAAGAAAACATCACCCTTCATCACCTACATCCAGGCATAAAGTCCTTCAAACTATTTTGAATGTCATTGCCATCTCTGCCTAGATCTGTCAATAACCCTTCTTCCTCCTAGCCTCTATTCAGAATGTATCATGTTGTATCCAGCTCTATTTGTAGGTATTTATATTCTATGGTGAAGGTAAAGTTCACCTTAGAACAGGCCGTGAAGGCCCAGACAGGGAGGAGTGGTATGGCTCTATTATTTCTTTAACCTCAGTGTTAGATGGGGGTAGGTGGTCATGGCCACACCCTGGCGACCGGGAAAGAGACCCAATATTCATTGTACAGGAGGCTGGATAAACCCCTCGGATGGTCTTGATGAGTGCAGAAATCTCGCCTCCGCTGGCATTTGAGCCCCAGACTATTCAGCCCAAAACAAGTCACTATCACCACCCACTATTTTCTATTGTACTGAGTTATTATGCAATTCCTGCCTTATATCTTCACTAATATTAAATCATGTCTTGCACATCCTCTCAGTGACTCAAAAGTTCCATTTTTGGCATTCTTTACAAACTAAAAAAGAATGTCTTATGCAGTGACATCCACCTGTCCATCCATGACAGTAGCAGCAGACAAACCACGTCAGACTTTCATTAAACATGGAATAGCAGTCTTTTTCAAAACATCGAGCAATGTGGGTTTTACACAAATCAGCACAGTGACAGTCATACTTTACTTAATGCTGTAAATGAATCTCTACCCATAACTTCTGTATTTCTTGACCGATTTAAATTTCTTTCAGTACACAAGATATCTACATGATGCCATTCAACAACGTGAGTTCTGTGAAAATTAATTCAGTGAAAGCCATACTTTACTTACACCAAATGAATGAAATTTTGCCCTACTACCCACATTTTTGTCAGAGTATCATAAATTTTCATACAGATGTCCACAAAAATTTAAAAAGGTGACTACAAGTTTTGTAAAAATGGGTGCACTGAAAGCCACACCTTACTCAGAGGCCTAACAAATTTCCGTCTGTGCTTTCCATATTTGTCATCCAATTTGGGCAAAGTTCTGTTCCAGAGACCTGCACATAATACTGTTGAGCACCTATGAGTTTTGTGAAGTCAGTGCAGGGAAGGTCATACTTTTCCTGATGGCATAAATAAAATTATATTTACACATCTGCTGTGAAAGTACGTAATGCTTCAAACGTAAAGATGCCTTGGTAAAGTCAATGTACATCACACAGTACACTATGTAAATTCTTCTTTATTCCATTCTGCTGCCATATTTCTTCCTTACGATCCATATTTTTCATGTCATACAATAACACTGGGACTGCTAAGGCATTATAATTTTTGTTATTATGTTTTAGTTATTTTTGATATAATATTCTCTACATTCTATCATAATCCAAGAGACACCACACCCTACAGAAGTAATATTTGTTCATGTAACTGATCATCCAGTACAATTTAAATGACAGGATTGTATCCCTTGAATGCCATCAGTTTGGTTGTCTTTAAAAACACTAAACAGTAACATCTCTGTGATACTTCATTTTATTTATACACCGAGATCCTTTAGTCGTCCATCTAAGTTGTTAGCACCACCCAGTCATTTACAAACATTATCCTTCCCATATCCTAGACATTCTGCAACATTATTCCCTGTTCCATCCATGTGGAATTTCATACATACAAGAATTAGAAAGATTAGGCACAAGACAAACACATCTCTCATGCTCCTTGAACAATACCTTTAAAGACTTCTACCTGCTTCAATTAAATGCAGTTGAGTCTCTCTCTTCACTCTCCCCCCTCTCTCTCTTTCCAGTTAAATTCATCAAATGTGTTAACATGGTCTCTATATATCACCTGATCTAATGATATGATTCAATTTATCTGCCACCTACCAAAACAAAAATTAGAGGATATGAAGAAATCTGTAACACTTAACTCACATAACTAAAATTTTGTTTTTAAATTTCACAACATTTAACTCAAGCAACTAAAAATTAAAAGGACTGGACTTGAGAACAGTTAACTACACAATTAATTACACATTTTACATAACTTTTTCAAATCTTTACTCACCAACTTTAAACACTGTTGTTGTGAAAATCAATATATTTTCACAAAAGAAATATGGAATGAAGTACAGGAAGCATTACATGTACATTCCTCATGGCCTCTCACAACTTATACTTTAGATGCCACTGCCACTGAAAGTCACAGTAAATGAAATCAGTTTCAACTGTACTGACAGAAACATCACAACAAAACGCAATCCACCAACCATACATACTAGATATGTACGCTCTGACTTCATTCTCAGGACAGAAACTTCAGACTTTACGATTTTCCTAATATTCATACAAATTCAAGCTGACAAAGAGATTTACGGCAGCAAGGTCAGGGTCATATATTTTCTTTCTTTCTTTCTTTCTTTCTTTCTTTCTTTCTTTCTTTCTTTCTTTCTTCCTTCCTTTCTTTCTTTCTTTCTTTCTTTCTTTCTTTCTTTCCAGAAACAAACATAACTACAGTAGCAGCTTCAGGGTTACATGTTTATCTCTTTCTCAAACAAACATATTTATAGCAACAAATCAGGTTTGCACTGTTCTTTCTAACTAGTCTTGAAATCACAAACACTTACTCCACCAACCTTAGGCTTGACATATCAATTCTGCAAAGATTAGCATCTAGGTACTCATTTTCCCGTTAAGGTCCAAAGTATACTTTCAGTTACATATGCACTGAGTTTTTGTTTCACTCACGGGTGCACAAATCGCAGGTGCCTGGTCGCTAGGGCAGCTAGATTTTGTACCATGGCACCCAACACTTCCATCACAACTGCTACAAGTTTTCTTTCCCCACATACAAAAATTTGTATCAGCTCATGAGCACCAAACAGAAAGTGCCACATAACAGTGAGGTTCACGTGCCAATCCATAATTTTTGGTTCTCAGCATGGAACTTGTTTCAAGTCACCCTACTGGCTCTTATAATTTAGACGTGGATCCCAGAGTTTTTAAAAATTTGTGAACCCTTGATTTCATTGACAATTGCACCATTTTTACACCATAAGCCTCCTGGACTATTTCTCATTTCAGTGACACATATTAGGATCTCATGATTCTTAGACATGTGGGACTTTTTCTTCTCAAATAATCACAGCTGCCATACACTCAGTGGCTCATTTTACAGTCATGATGTAAGCAATTCTGCTGGATACAGACACCGTCAGTTTTTAATGATTGCTTCTAGCCATTCAAAACATGTAAATAAGAATATACTAACAATCTGAGTCATAATTGTTGCTTTTCTTACAACTGTAACAGTGTTCAGTTGTGTCTGTGCGCGTACAATAGTGTACAGTTCCATACAGCAATAAAAAAAGCCTACACATGATTTGGAGCCAGTTCCACACAATGACTACCCTTTAAAGTGTACTTTGTGTTACAAACTCACACCACTGTCCTCAACAAACACAAAAAGTTGGCTTTTACGTTTCACTTCAGCAACAGAAACTCAAGGTGTGTTTCCCATTGCTGGAAAATACCAAAAAAAAGTGATCCATTAAGGTTAGACTTTCAGGTTTCATATTAGTAACAGAAAGACAACATACAGGATGCACTTATCTACTGCCACAATATCAGTCCGCAAGTATTATACTTTACACTAGGCCAGGCATGAAAAGAACAGCAACACACAAACACAGGTACATATTTTGATTGCATCACACATTTCACTCATACTGCTTGTGCTGCGAAGATACCAAGTCTTCAAAATCTCGGATGAAGGAGGAACGGTAAGGGTGGATGTAAGTGCTAACCCCTATCTATGTTAGTTCTGGAAAGGAGAAAATTTCTGCATAAACTTCAGGCAAAATATTCATAGTCCCAAAGCAATTAAACCTGACCAGGCTATTATTGGCCAAACAAAAAGTGTAACAAAAACATGATCAGTGAAGATAACAGATTGGACGAAATCGGTGATAACCTTTACCATTCTCCTCAATAACCAGTCGAGACATTTCCACCGGAGACTGTAAGTTTCAGAAATGTTTACACTGAAACCACACAACGTAACACTCGGCTGGCATGAACACACATACTCGTCTCACGATAGCGGCTGAACGATTTACTTGCAGACAAATTGTAACCCGTACCGGCTATTCGTTCCTCGCGGCTGCTACATGACCTCAGCTGTGCGGTCCAACTTGACGCGAGTAGCGTCTGTACCGCACATTTGAGCGGCCGAGCACTTTCGGGTACCTTTTACATGATCTAACAATTTGATCTCAAGAGTTGGCACTTCATAACCAATTCCACTCGCCTTCCCAAAAAAGATCTCAAATAACGTCATATAACTTCATTCCAGCACCACCGAACATCAAAGCTTCCGAAAAATTGGAATTAAATGGAAATTAATGGACCCTGTTCAGGCAAATATACATGCCGCACGTAACATTTGAATTACACCAAATAAATAGTATTACACATAACGAAAGTAAGCCGATTCTGCTTTACGTACTTAAATCACAACACACACACACACACACAGTTTAAAAGTAAATTGCTATTCACCACTGTCACGTCGGTAAACACACAATCACATCACATTACCAATAAAAACAAGATGGCGCCCGACAACTAAAGCCAGCCACTTTGTTTACAGGTTCTCTCATATTACGCTAGCATAAATATGGTCACCATGCGAGTAATCTAAAATGTTCGTAAAATTACAAAATAAACCCATGTTACAATGCCGCATACATTTACATCACGAACACTTGGAATGGCTAACAAAGAATAGCCTGGCAGCATTACGCTACGTGCACTTCTACCAAATTGCATTCCTGTTTGCGTAAGTTAACAAAAACTTCATTCGAATTGAATTAAAAAATTAACGATCACAAACTTCACGTACTCACATAGCTGTTTTCCTCCGTTTGCTTTAAACAAGGAATTCACAGCGCATTTAACGCGACACCAAGATACCAACCACCCTTACACGCATCACGGGTCACGAATCCCCATGGATTGTACATGAGTCTATAGTGCGGGAGCTATGGTGTATGGGTCACGTAGGCCTATAGGTTGAACAAGAACAAGAGTTCCGAAGATCCTTGATGGTGCCGACAAAGCGTTTTCTATTTTCACCGCTGATTTAAAAGTTAGGTCTTCACCAGCACCACTACTATAACCTCAAAATCATTTCAAAGGTTATTCAGAGAATATATTAAAAGCATTAAAACTTTGGTCCTTCTGAGAATGGAAATGCTGTTGATTGACGATGATGAAAATAATCGCTATACAATGATACCATCGTTTAATTCGTGAGCTTAATATTGTTAAAATATGCTTGCAAACTTATAATCACACGAGCAGAATAGGAATAAACAGAACAGAATTTATACCAGTTGTAAGTTTTTGGTCACTAAAGATTATGGCTGAGCTGGCGGACAGGCCTACGCTGAACATTGGGTGGCACGGGCTGCATATTGTGTTAAAAATAAATAAAACCAATATTTGTTTTGTTTCTTCCGCCAATCTCATATCGTCATCGCTGTAAGACTCGCTCCTAGCCTTCCGCTTGAAGTTGCTCCGGCCAAAAACTAACAAATGAGGTATACGAGTATTTACAATCATTCTATCCTTCATAGGTCAACTCAACCATGTAGCATGTCATAGTCTAAGGTAGCACGTCGTTTTATTATTATCTCACTCCACCTCTCAGATCTGCACAAAATTGAAAATGTTTCCTAGTTCTTCGTCACTCTGCCCGTCAATCCTTTAGTGATGGGTATCAATGAAGACTTCTCAGCATGAAGGAGAAAGGAGAAGTCAGCAGCAGTTGAATTGTTTCTTACTGCCCTGAAATCTTTAACTTGTCTACAGAACAACGCACAGTGCGTCCACTGACGAACGTGAAGACCAACTGTCATTTCCCGGCTGCCGGCAGAAACTGAGTGACTCACTCCCAAGCCCTCCAAGGTTATCCCAATATGAGTGAAGTATCGCTCCATAAAACAATAACATCAAACGTAAATTAAATTATCACAAACCAACTATGCACTTTATTCACATTGAATTGATCAGAAGAATGCTCCTACATGTTTCGAACTTACATGGTTCATCCTCAGGGAGTCACACACTCGCTAACCACAATATGGTAACAAAAGTTGGTCACAACTTAAAATACATCTGCTGTGTTATAACATGTCATTCAAACGTCTCTTTTTGAGACGCTGAATAAAACTTGGTTAAAGAGATGCGCTGTGCGTCGGTAAATGGAACAGTTTTTAGAGTGCACTGTGGTACTGTCAGTGGCAAGGTGTGTTACGGCTGGTTACATCAAACGTACTTTGCTGAAAACATTGCCCCTGTATATGTTCCATATTGTTCACAGATTTTGATAGTCAGCTGAAGAAATTCATCCTGAACAACTTCCAAAACTTACCTTCACTCTTCCACCCCAAAGAAGAGGGCAGTCCGTTCCTCAGAAAAGTCGGTAAATTTCTACCAGAATACGCAGCGTTATACCCCAGAAGGCGGTAACATCATCGTCACAGCCGTCAGAATCTAAACGTTTGCATAAACGTGCTTGTCATCCTACTGCAAACATAATTAGTTCTTTGCTCTTTTGATGATATCCTCGCCAATATGCTTTACTAAGCGGAGTCTCATCCAACAAACTGCACGGTGTTGTACACCATAAGACGTTGATCTTCCATTTTACCGCCGTGAAAACCTTGCAGCCTCACATATGTTGCATCAGTTGATGCCCACACAGTGTAACACACTTTTCGGTTATTTACGTGTAGATTAACGTGATATTACCTTTGTGGCTGGTTACGAGTCTGATCTTCCTTAGCAAGAAAAGTAGTTGGCTTACGAAGTAGCAACGTTGCGTATGTAGAGCCTGAACGCAATGTTACGGCACTGCGCGAAAGACCGATTTTTGTCTCTCCACTTGGTATCGTCCGCAGGCAGTACTAGAGGGGTGTCGGGATAGTTGGTTAGAAGCAGTTGCAGAGTGGAGATCGTTCCGTGTTGCCAGCTATTAGCCGAACAAAAACATTGTCCTTCTTAGAATAGTGGTACTACACTATGACCCTGTGTAAAAGAGGAAACCATAGGATACCATGAAGATAGTTGTGGAATATTCTGTTATCGTCGGACTCCGACTGAAGAAATGATAACGGAACGTAAGAACACAAACATGTGTTTTCAGAAAGAGAGCTGACACGCTGCACTGACATTCTCCACCCCTCATCTGCCCGCCTTACCACCCCCATTACTCTCGTACGATAGGCTGCTCGTGCATCGGAGTGCAATAACTTGACGATTTTGCTGTACTTGTATGCATCCGCGCCTGCATGCGCGAGGCCTACTTCATTTTTTGAACCATTTGAACGATTCTGAAAACATGGTACGAATGTAATGCCATCGCATCTCAGCACAACTTCATGTTCTTACTTCATAACTTCCTGCAACCAGTAATAACGGCATGGCAGATATGCAAATTGTGGGTCCTGAAGCAAGACATAATGACTAACTTTCGAAAAATTCAGTCCCCTGGGTTTGAGTATGCCTGAGTTACCTCCATAATTTTTTTTTTTTCAGAATATGTGTCATCTAAATACACAATCGTATGTATGCTGCAGTCGCGCCAACATAACAGCTAGGCCACGGAAGCTTCATGTGTAAAATGGTCGTAAAGCGTACACAATTTTGAATGATCGCAGATGAGGAGAGAGGTTCCAAATTAATATTGAGAAACTTAAAGTACAGACCTTGGGAATATTTAGTGGTTTTTTATTTATCGACGCTGTATATTATCAAGATTATGCCCATATACAGAGTATACACAAAAGAATGGTGCGTTTTCAAAAGTTAACAAGAAATTTATTTCTCACCTCACACGGGCACAACGTACACCGTCAGCAGCGGCAACTGTCCAAGTTTCTCATGCCCTACCAGCAGTTCGCTTCTCATGCTTACTGCGGGGCCGCGGGCCCAGCTTCCAAAATGGCGTTGCAGCAGGAGAGGGCGTTTTGTGTGCTCCATTTTGAGGTGTCCAGATCTGTGATTACAGAGCAGCGTGAGTTTCGTGCACGGTTTAGAAAAGACGCACCATACAGGAATAACATAACTAGGTGCTACCGACAGTTT
The DNA here is from genome assembly GCA_013340265.1 of Coptotermes formosanus. Taxonomy (NCBI): domain Eukaryota; kingdom Metazoa; phylum Arthropoda; class Insecta; order Blattodea; family Rhinotermitidae; genus Coptotermes; species Coptotermes formosanus. Next base: position 2,975,673 of record BLKM01000900.1, read on the forward strand.
GTGGAAACTGGATGCTTGTGTAAAGGCAAGAGTCCTGGTCCACCTCGTGTGTCTGATGACAACATTGAAACAGTGCGTGCGGCGTTTCAGCGAAGTCCCCGCAAGTCAGAGGCTTGGGCAAGCAGGGAATTGGACATGCCAAAAATGACGGTGTGGAAGGTGTTGCGTAAGCGGCTGTGTTTTAAATCGTACAAGATGCGATTGGTGTAGGCCCTTACACCAGCAGACAAAGTGAAAAGGCGTGACTTTTGCGAGGAGATGCAGTTGAAAATGGAGGAAAATGATTTCGTAGAAAGACTCATCTTCTACGATGAAGCCAGATTCCATATCAGTGGCAAGGTGAACAGACACAATGTCCGTATCTGGGAAACCGAGCAACCACATGCACAGATAGAGCACCAGCGTGGCTCTCCAAAAGTCAACGTTTTCTGTGCGGTGTCCCGCGAGAAAGTGCAAGGCCCATTTTTCTTCACTGAAGCAACTGTGACTGGTGACTCATTTCTGGACATGTTGGAAAAGTGGTTGTTACCCCAACTGAACACCAATTATGACGATTAAATTCTACAACTGGCCGGTGGGGTGGGCCGGGCCCACCCCCCCGATTTTCACAGGAATGTACGAGTGCTTCTCAATCGTGTTCTTCAACAGCGCGGAATCGGACGTGCTGCAACAGGAGACAACCACCTTCTTCCTTGGTCACCCCATTCGCCGGATCTAACACCATGCGATTTCTTTCTTTGGGGGTTCGTTAAAGATAGCGTTTACGTACCACCATTGCCCATGTCCCTCAAGGAACTTCGTGATCGGATAACGCATGCACTGCAGTCCATTACAGCGGACATGCTACACCGAGTCTGGGATGAATTTGATTACCGCGTGGATGTGTGTCGTGTGACCCAGGGTGCACACATTGAAGCATTGTGATTAACGCATGAGAAACTTGGACAGTTGCCGCTGCTGACGGTGTACGTTGTGCCCGTGTAAGGTGAGAAATAAATTTCTTGTTAACTTTTGAAACAGCACCATTCTTTTGTGTATATCCTGTATTGTCCATGGTAAATATACGAATACGTAGAATGAGTATGGAGTATTGGCGAAATTATTGTGACAGGGGCAGGCGGAAGTGCTCAGCGATAAACCTGTCTACCACAAATTCCACATAGTCTGCACTGAGATCGAATGCGGTTTTCTATGGTGAGAAGTCGGCAGCTCACCGCCTAATGAGATGTCAGTTCCTTTGTACAGGGACTCGCACTAGATAAATATGTTACACACATCGTCACCTGCAAAGTAATACTGTAGGAGGGACATATAACTGGAAGATAAAACGGTGATACAAATTCAAAATTGCTGATAATAAGGGTTAATTTAAACAACTAGACAACCCAGGAATCGACAGTCGGGAGAGCCAAAATATTTTTCTCTTCTCCACAGCGCCGAAACCGACTATAGAAACCTTTCGTGCTCCAGACCAATTATAATTATAAATGGACACGAGTAACCTGCCGCTGTCAACAACTTTCAAAGAGGAAATAATACTATCCAAGTGAAAAGTGGCGTGGGTAAGGAATTGTAAAAGAATTTTACCCCAAAAATAGTCAGACCTCACTGGCACAATCGTCACGCCCCCTCTCCCCCGGGGAACATTAGATGCGCTTCAACACAGACATTAGTACATGCCTAGCTTCCTCCTCTTGAAATGTTCCCATAGGAAAATCACATGGGCATCAAAGGAAGTGATGTCAGAACCTGCTTCCTATCGGAAATCTGTGGTTTTTCTTTTCGTGTCAAAAAGGGGAATGTCAGTCTGTGACGGAGGAACTACGTACACAGCAAAGTGTTCTGTTGCCTTGTTTAATGTAATATGCTGTTTACTTTATGTCATTAAGCAGGTATACAAGGTAACTTCCCCACTTTTTATGAGGTAAGTCAAGCACTATTCATTTGCGCCAGTGAGTTTTCGAATTCTCTATTGCAATTACTGTCGAGAATCAAGTTTTCCATACACTTGATATTCGTTTCAGAGAAACTGTGTTAGCTGCTATAATATTGCTATGCATTTCGTGATTATAATAGCGATATAAAATTGTCAGGAAGGTGACGGTCCAATCCACTCCAGAATAGTATTCAGTCTGGATGTATTTATTGTCGCACGAAAAATAGCGTAAACTCTCAGTCCCTAAAATTCTATACGACATTTTTGAGTAAGAAGCAAGCACTTTATAGCACAACATAATCGCCAGGTTATTATGGCATCAGACAATGATACCATTTCTTTATTGCTGTCGACTCTATAGTCCAGGTAAGGTGCGGCATTCACTTTATATTACTACCACATTTGGGTCACAGTAGTTCTACTGTCAAACACAGCGCATCTTCATGAAACTCACTGCGTTTTGTACGTACCTGCATGGCGGTATCGACAAAATTTATTGCAATATGTATAATCACGTACTGCCCAACAAGCCGAAACTTTGCAGGTTCAAGCCCGATGGGGTCATTGGGATTTTTAATTGACTTCAGGCAGCACAATGGCACTGGGATCGACTTGGCCCCTGACAGGAATGAGTACCAGGAGCATAGGCGGCCGGTGCGTAGGGCTTGCCTTCATGTGTAGATTATACTAGAAATTCTGGGAGCCTCAACTTCCTGGAGCCCTTTCCAGGCCTGTACGGGGACAGCACTTAACTTTACATTACGTATACTGCTAATTTGAAAATTGTTAGCCTTACTATAGAACTGAAAATATACTACGGAAAAGGTATTTTATAATGGAAAGGCGAGGAAACATTTATAAGATAAATATCAGTGAAAATAACTACTTTTGCTGGTTGTGTTTCATAATGTAAAACCTAAATATAAATAGTTGTCTAACTGCCTTTAACTGCAACCCTGATATAGTTTTATATTGAAATATTGTTCCCGTTGCTCCATTATCAACAAACCTAGGTGCAATAAAAGTGATAACATTAAAATTGAGTCGTTTATTCTTAAAAGAAAGTCCTTCACAGGAACTAAATTTTACAGCAGACACAAGAGTCGTTAAAAAAATTAATGCTCTTTTCCAAAACGAGTTCGCGAAAAAAAAGTAGCTTTCTTTAGCAGACTGAACGACACCCGAACCATGAGATTTTCGAATATGTTACAGTCGTTGCTTTGAAAGATCGCAAATCCATAAAATTGTGTCGACATTTTTGAGCCACACTTGCTTTAAAATTAAAGATTCAGTTCTATAGAAATATAACATTTACTTCACATCTAAATCCGTTGTGCAATTTTTGCTTCTTGACTGGTGCCTACTGTAGAATGAAGCAGGCATGGATCAAAGGGGAGTAGGTCTTTTCTTCAAAAAACATTAAACACCAACAAATGCACAAAAAGTTTTTTCGTCAATTATAACACACTCCTACATGTTTCGACCCTGCTGGGTCATCCTCAGGGAGAAACTTTCCGTTGTCGTTACACTAGGTTGCACTATACGGTCGAGCGTGAATGTGCTGTTGACTGTGCACTGCGCCGCTTATGGAGGCGTGAACTAAGTGCACAGTGCACGGTCAACAGCACATTCTCGCTCAACCGTATAGTGCAACCTAGTGTAACGACAACGGAAAGTTTCTCCCTGAGGATGACCCAGCAGGGTCGAAACATGTAGGAGTGTGTTA
>BLKM01000900.1:2979689-2995877 GCA_013340265.1 Coptotermes formosanus
GAATGTGCTGTTGACTGTGCACTGCGCCGCTTATGGAGGCGTGAACTAAGTGCACAGTGCACGGTCAACAGCACATTCTCGCTCAACCGTATAGTGCAACCTAGTGTAACGACAACGGAAAGTTTCTCCCTGAGGATGACCCAGCAGGGTCGAAACATGTAGGAGTGTGTTATAATTGACGAAAAAAGTCTTTGTGCATTTGTTGGTGTTTAATGTTTTTTGTATAATATAGTGCACGGACATGGAACACATTAAAGGTCTTTTCTTATTTATTCCTTTTAACGCGTTTTATGTCTTAGATGGAAGTTTTTCGACAATGTTTCAGTGAAAAAAGTAAACACTATTGTGCATCACCAGTATTCAACTTTCCTGAACACGGTTATTTGGGACAATGCAGGGGGCTACCGTAAAAAATACTGCGTGACCTATTTCCATGAACACAAGTGTTGCGCATGGTTGTGGACGGATTGCTAAGCGAAGCAGGAGAAGAAACCGGAAATGATACCCCTCTGCCCGGACTGTAAATGTGTTATTTCTCGTGCAGGCACTACTGTTTCGAAGTAGGCTTCGACTTCTTAAAAACAGAGTCGCAGGTTGGGCTCTGGTATGCAAATGACGGAAGTCGTTCTCGTGGTAAATAAAAAGTACGGACCCAAGGAAACCCAGCTTTTCGTTTTGTCTCTTTCTTTCGTGTCTGACAAGTCAGCATTTAACATAAGCATTTCTGTCTGAAGTGTGTTGCATAATACTTTACAGGGTCATTATTTTATCTGGCAACTATTGCCACTTCCCGCTGCTACATCACTGCTGGGGACCGGCTGTGTGGGGTACAGAAATACGATAAATGAGCCGACAGGAAAATGGCCCCATATATTCACACAACTTGTGTTTTACATATTTATAACCCACACATTTTTTATGGCATGAAACTTCATACCCTTGTTGAGTGTTCGTAAGTTACATAATTACGTCCTGTTTTAGTATACTCGACTGCCCCGGGTCCGATTACATTACATGAGAGTATACGCTACGAATACAACGTGCATGGAGTATATCGGTTCCAAATTTTAGTAAACAGCAATACCCGTAATTATCTTAGATTGTGTATGTAGTTTTTCAAACTTCAAAAACAAAACTTTCATTCGGATTGAAACAAGCTGCTCGCCATTAAAAATAATGTGCATTTAAGGGCAGACAGTTACACACGATCCAAATTTCAGGTCCGAGAAGCGCACTAGCAAATGTCGAAATCAAATTTTCATATTTCCTAGTAAAGTTCGACATACGGTTTAAACAGTGTCTTATTTAATTTCGAGACGCCACAACAGCAGAACGTACAACACGAACATTTTCCATTTAAAAATGCAGACTGTTTGACCTTTGAAGATGGGACCGATAGGTTGTCCGAAGATGTCACTAACAAAATACTGTACCAATCTATGCTGCGTAAAATCCCACAACAGCGCAGATCTCATTTACACCGCGACGAAAGCCTGAAATCGTGCAAAGTGAAACAGATTAGAAAAAAAAAAGATGTATATATATATATATATATATATAGAGAGAGAGAGAGAGAGAGCGAGAAGGGGGGGGGAGAGAGAGAACGAGAGAACATAGGTGCACAAATCCTGGGTCACTAGATTTCTTATGGTGGCACCAAATATTTGTTGGTCCTCAGTACAGGAACTTGCTTTATGTCAACCTTCTGGCACCTTGAATTTTGAGGCAGCTCCTAGATATTTCAAAAATCTGTGTACCACTGGTAGTTGTCGCTGACCAAGCGATAAAGGAATATAGGGGCACCAAAAATGTATAGCTCCACTCACTCCTAACACACACATGTGTGACTGATCACAGCAGGCTTTGAATCTTTAAAACTGATTGCTTATTCATTCAGTGTACAGTACAACCTTCACTTCTCACCAATTTTATTACATATCAACTAATAATTCATTGCAGTCTTAATTATTCAGTCCAGTGAAGAGCTTCACTTACACACATAACATCTACGTGAGTGTAGCTGTTAATTGTGTACCACACACACTTTTAAAATCTTGTTAATTATGAGATGTGAAGATGAAGGTTTTGGAACTTAGTCTGTTCACAGCTTCCTCATAAATGCAACATGAGTCACCATTCCCAAATTGTGAAAATTTTTTCACATTTTAAAGAATTAAATAGTTACCTTTACATTATGACTTTCTCCTGCATTTGTGCAATGACACAACAAACATGCATGCTTTCCCTGCCCCTCAGTTTCACCCATATTTCTATATCCCTCTCTCCATGTATATTTCCTTCCTTGTTCCACATTATTCCAAATTTCCACACTTTCACCTTCTGGCACCAGGGTGTACTTTACTGCCAAGGGCCATTTTGCCTCTCGCACCTGAACTTCAGGTTGAGACCCCTTCCCTCTCTCACGCGGGTGCTTCACCAATGGCTGTTCTGCACTCACTTAGCGGTCCCCACCCATGCCTCTCCCTACATAAACCACGCGTTTCTCTTGCCAACTTTCTACTCTTCTTGGACTTCTTGACCCTTGAAGATGGGCCTGATACGTTGTCCCAAAACGTCGGTAAAGGATTACCACTCGAGGCTGCGTTATACCCCAGAAGAGCTCAGATCTCAATGTGTGTACTTAGTTTCTTTCTTTACTTACAAACCGAGATCCTTATTACCATATAACACAGTTTGTTTTTTCTTTATGGCAAGTCTCGTGAAATTTCTGCCTAGTAAATTACTATAATTGGCATAAATGAGGAACTGATACATCCCATTCAATTCCAGCCCATTTTTATCTTTTTTGGCTTCTACAATAACATATATTTCCAATGTTGAAACATAATGGTGAAGAAATACTTTCCATTTTCACACCATACTTAAAATGTACCACACAAATTTTTACTCATGCAAACTTTACAACAGGCTTAATTGAAACAAATTATGAATAGTCTAACATATAATGTTTCATCAGACATGTCTGTAGCATTCAAAGTCTTCTTTCTACAACTTACTCTGTCAGTATTTCAGAAAAATTATGGAAGAACCAAAACCTAATGGATCCAAAGTAACTGAGGAGAGAGGCAAAGAAAACACAGAACTAGATGACATATATGTGGTTGCTGATGGAACTGAAGAGGTGGCTACAGGAGAAAACACAAAGAAGTTTAAGGTAAGAAACAAACCATCCACTGAAGTTCCTGTGTTCTCCAGAACTTCATTCCACTCCTACTGAAGCCACACATTTCCTGGTATGAAGAGACTATGAGTGGGAAATTTTGTATGACTAAAATCATGGAACACTGCAGCTAGAAGCTCACAATGGAAATATTCTCACATATTAATTGTAACATGCCGATCCAGGTGGACACATGATCTCGGGCATAGGTTTGTGGCCGTTCAACTGCTGGGATCACGGGTTCAAAGCCCACTGATGGCATGGATGATTGCCTCTTGTGTGTGTTGTGCAGGTAGTGGCCTCTCTAACGAGCTGCTCATTCATTCAGAGGAGCCATACTGTGTGTGTGTGTGTGTGTGTGTGTGAGAGAGTGAGTGAGTGAGTGAGTGAGAGAGTGAGAGAGAGATCCACAACCCCTAACAATGAGACAGTCTAGGCCCAAGTTGGGCTATTGTGCCACCAAAAAAAAAGTGTAACGTTAAAAACTGGGATAGTAAAATCAGTATTATCACTAGCCAACTGGCCAGGTGACCATGGAAATGGAGCTGGATTCCTAACAAGACAAGACAAGACAAGACAAGACATTCTTTCTTCTCTCAAATGCCCATGACATTCTGCAACATACCCAGGCCCCCATCCAACACGTAAATGCAGCTTTTCAACCCTGACATTTTTTAATGTGACACGATTTAGTTTCATAAACAGGTGTACACATTTTGGAGAACCTCGCTCTTCTACCCTGAAAATGGAGGCAGCAGGTTCCTCAGAACTGTTGGTATTGATCTACGAAGTTACATGGTGTCACATCCTAGAAGACCAGAATCTTGACGTATAGGCCTACATACAGTATTGTTTGCATTATTACCCTTGTGATTTTCCATCCTAGGTTTTGTATGTATTTCTTGTTTCCTCCATGCAGTGTACAGGTCCTAAACAAATCACCCTTCTTAAGTCACAGACCACAATAATATTTGTTGAAGGTATAAATTGTGGGATGTCAAAAACACATTTTCTCAATTCTTCCATCACTTCATCATCCTCAGAACCAAGTATCACCAATGATTCAGATTCTGATCACCTTGGTTATGACATCATATAGTTGTACAGTCCGTCACCAATCTTGTGGAGCAACTTGCTACCTCCAAGGAAGGAGCTCATATTATTAAGCCTTGTTAATTCTCATTCTGTGACATGCTGAGAGGGCGCCTTATAAAGTCTCTTGATATTTATAAGTTCCAACAAAATACCAGTACTTCATTTTCACCAGCCACAGTCACTTACTGTCTATACAATACCAAGAACAGTACACCCACTGCTCTTAGACCATCCACTTTCCTATCCAGTGACTACCAAACAATCTTTCCCCAGACGTGCACTAAACATGTAACAGATCACTCATTTGACACAGTATCACAACCTGAGATTTGAACTCCATGTCACCCCAAATAAGCTATAATGTTATAGTGCTTAGGAACAAAAATAACTACAGTTAATTTCAGAGATAATACTTTAGCAAATTTTAATTTTGTGCATTTTCTACTGTTACATGAATAATGCGATTTCTTACAGTTTCTGAGTCCTGCAAACACATATGCAGCCAAGAAAACAGTTGCACAAGGCATGATGGATATCGCACTTATTACAGCCAATGCCAACCAACTGCACTACGTATTGGATTTTGGTGATCGCAACACCATATTCTACACCATTACTGTGCTCATATCAGTAAGCATCCTGCTGCAGGTATAGCATGTATTTCTCTGTTCCTTATTCTAGAAATCTATTAAAGATATCTTATTGTAAAATCACTTATTGTGAACACATAGTATCATAACAATTTAACAAACCGTTTGCTTAGATGAAGAATAATGAAGTTGTGTTGCTAGCAACCAAGTGCTTCAAACTCATTTTGTCATAAAATAAAACGTGGCATTATTAACACTACACAAAAAACATAAGAGCAAAAATTCACTACAAATGAAAGAAAGAAGGAAAAATGAAGACTAAAAACAGACAGTAATCTACTTCAAGAATGGTCAACCACTGGTAATGGTGCCGATTTTGGAACCAACTGAAATAAGAGCTGGCACTGGTAATTGTAAGTTCTGTTTGCATTAAAATCTGGACTACATAATCCTACAATTCACCAAAGTCCTTTTTTTGTAAGACCCAATTTTGCTGTTAGATGAAGTAACCACCCCAAATGCCAAACAATACAGTTACCCCAAAAAAGAGAACTATAAAGAAACACAACACTGTGTTATTTTGAACCATGAAATGTATGGTCACATGCATGCCTTCTTCAAAACAGAACTAGTATCACTTGCATTCCCCTTCTGAACTTCGCAAATGCAGAATATAAAATCATTCTTTTCCTATGGCATTTATGGATAATGATGCCTCCTCTACAAGCTGCAATTCTTCATCTCCCCTTCGCAGACAACATGTAAATATACCCTGCAGCTTCTTAGACCACTGACTTTTTTTTTGTGACCACGGCAATATAAAATATGCATTTCTCTGAAAATCACATCCATTTTTACTGCAATGCAACTTATATGTTATGTTGCAACTGTCACATTTTCCACAACCAATGTCCATGTACACAAAAAAAAAGCATTAACAGATACTCCACACGGCATGACACATAACCTGAACAATCTGAATAATGATCCTGGGGAAAGGGCTATTCATATTCCAAAAAGTAAAAAATGGCAAATTTTACATTGATGTACCCACATTCTTTAAGAATAAAAGCATGATTCACTATCAGAATCCTAGCATAATACGTTAATAGATTATACCCATGATTTTGACTGGGTAAGAGAGTTACCCAATTATTTTTCAAGGGAAAAAATCCATTGTTTTCAGTGTTTATGTATACACATACAAATATAATGCCCTCCCATAAGGGAATGGCTGCGCTATAGGATGGCACTAAATTCACCGACATTCAGATAATTCAGGCAATACTTCGAACTTCAAATTTTGTACTATTGCTTACAAAACCTCATCTTTTTAAAGAATGCCAACTACATCACTCAAATTGGGAGATCTCTCACTTCTAACTTAAACGTACAACATAAGTGTACTTGGGATTTCAGTTCCAACAGCAGAGAATTTAGGAACTGTGGGAGCTCTCTGGATCTACAGCAGACTATTTATGCAAATTAATTAAATTACTGCAGGTTATAGAGAAAGTTATTCAATCATCACTGAACTATAACTTACATACATCAACCTAACACCTGCAGTGTAAGCAGGACTTAAGTGTTTTATTTTACTTTTTATTAAAAGGAATTTTATGCACAAAGTTTCTGGCTATTCTGCCAAATACTGTGTTAAAATACAATGTACAAATTTTTGCAGGTGGCTGTTGGAGTATGCCTCATATTCAAAGGGCGGTTTGACATGGCTGGTGATTCAAAGCGTCAGCAGGCCAACAGACTCAACAACTATGTTGTTATGGGTGTTTTCCTGGTCACCATCCTCAATGTGTTTATTGCTACATTCACTGTCAGTGGGAAAAAGGAACCTGCATCATCATAGCAAAGTTCACATCCTTTGTAACACATATTTTCTCTACTCACAGCATTAAGCAACGAAAATGCATTTTCTAGCAGTTTCAAAATAACTGCCCAAACACCACACATTTTTTGTACAGGAATGAAAATATGACAGTACATAACAATGCACCATATTGTTTCATAAATCATAGAAACTATGGAGCTCATGGTTAAACTAAAAGGAATGCCTCAAAAACATGGAACACAGCAATTTTAGTGTTTGCATGTGGCCACACAAGAATTAGTTATCTATGAGATTCAAAGATTTCAGAGCAGCAAAAATATGCTTTGCAATCTTCTTGGTTATGAAACCAAACAGTTGGGAGATGATCACCCATGTGTCATTAAGAACCCGCTGCACCCATCTCCTAATCTGAAGATGGAGGCGGAAGGTTCCATTAAACTGTAACCATCAACCAGATTACATGGTGTCATAATACTGAAAACTGTAACTGCTTTTCTGTCAGCAGAGAGACACAAACTATGCATCAAAATATAAACCGCAATGAATAACAACCATGATCTATGTTGCAACTTTGCTCCACACTTGGCACTACTCCTGTGTACATGTGTGTTTGTAAGGCAGAGGGCAAAATAAACAGTCCTCAACTGAAATAGTGCCAGAAATCTTATTACCTCTGTTGAATGCAAGAAACCAACAAAGGAATTTAGCCTGCTAGCAAACAACTGCTGAGGTAAGGAATGTTTGAAATGTCATATGAACATCTGAAAAACCACAGATGCACACTGAGTACAGTGGAAGCTCGATGCATCGTTCCCGTTACAATCGCTTTCCCGCAAATTTCGTCTGTCTTCTTTGGTCCCGGCATTAGCCCCACATAAATAACACTATTTTTTCCCGCCTCCATTGTTCCTCGAACTATCGTTTTATCGCATTGATCGTAGAAAAATCATGGTCCTGATGCAAGTTTCCCACATTGATCATTTTTGGAAAATTGAAACGATGATTTAGTAGCTTATGACGGGTGAATGCGTGATGACCTTCAATTTGTTCAAAAAATTAAGGGTGTGCACATGTACCATGCTCTCTTAACGCCCCGCCACCGGCTGCAACTGCAGGTCATATCTCCATCCTTTTCTTTCAGGCTACAGCAGCAGTTGAGTGTTTTACTCCTACTCTCTTCATTCCACTCATTTCCCTTATCAAACAGCCGCGTTCCGCATAAAGCCACAGGCCATCGAATATTGTTTTCGAAAAGTTGGCTACAGGCATGGACAATTCTCAGGTGTTAGTGACATCGTAATGAGGAATCAAGATTGCGATGACGCTTTTCAGCACGACTGGCAAAAGTTCAGTGGCATGGATAGTGAGAAATTTGACGAGTACATCTCTGTGGACAGTCACCTGGCGACCAGTAGTGTTAATACAGTGGAGGAGCTGTGCGAGAGCGACGTGGGACCCACACTGATACAAGGGGCAGAAGAGGAAGACACTGAACCCGAAGTTGTGCCAAATTTTGCCAAAGCACTCATGAAAGTGAAGTCATGATCACGATACTGTTCTAAGCTTGGAGAGCTCATTCTCTGAACTAAGATGCAAAGTTTCTACAAAACAACTCAAGTACAGAGGTTCTTCAGACGAATCAGCAGTTTTAATGAAGAGTTGTATCATGTAATTGCAAATAAATAGAAGTCATTAAATGTTTCTTATTTGTAGTTTTTCATGGCTTCCCGCAAATATCGTTTTCCCGTATTCATTGTTCTTGTTTCCCATCCCCTTCAAAAACGATGCATCGAGGTTTCACCGTATAAGCCTGAAGCATTATCAACAAGGGCCTAAGGCCAATGGATCATCTTACAGCATCATAACTACGACAATAAATCACCAAATATTTGTAGGGGTACCCAACCTTTGGCTCAATTCTCGGACCCACATGGTAATGCATGGCATACAAACAATAACCTATAATAATATCATAAGGGCAGGCATGTAAATGTTATTCCCAAAGTTCAGATGAGTAGTTCTAGTGGAAAATGTTCTGTACATTAAAAATGCAGTTACTGAAAAGAGAATGGTCTTCGAGCAACACGATAAAGACCAGACACCAAGCATCTGTAAATTAAGGAAAGGATATATATATACATATATATATATATATATATTTGAGGTGATGTCCAACAGTGCAGGAACATAAATTTGGTCGGATTAGCTTTGATTTGATTTGGTTAGGTTTATGACTGGGCACAGCTCTAAGTTTAGACAGTGAAAACTGTAACTATTTCTGTATCACTACTGCACACTAGTCATAAGACAACTTCTAATGAATGCAAATAATTGCACTTATGAGGGTCGCCAAACCAGAGTAAAAATGAGAATTCTTTAATCCTTTAACTGTTACAAATTTGTGTACATGAAAATATATCATTACTGCACTTCCATTCTAAATACAGTATACTAACTAGGACCGTATGATCCACGCACCTAAAAATGGGAAAAATATTGTACCAACAATTACACTATAAATGTTACAATGTACTTAAATAAAAACAAATTGTCCAAGTATGTTAACCACAGAACAGTCCACATGTTTACACATTCTCCTAGAAAATGGATGCGATGTACCAGCCCAAATATGCATCCAAGACCAGAGTAAAACATATATTTCAATTGTTGTCCAGTGGATTCTGCCATTGCAAGCTCAGTTTTTGATTATTGGACGGGTTTAGAGGGACAATGGCACCTTCAGCTTCTGGAAAACGTTCATGGTACCGTTCCAGGCGCAGATACTTCACAGTTACCAGATTGCCTGTTCAAACATATCAATAAATTCGTTCAAATACACTAATTTGAAAAATAAACTAATGAACTAACACAACAGAAGAACTAGACACACATTAAGAACATATTTAACACATGTCTAAAAAGTTTTCAAAAGTAACTACCTAAAAATAAAACTGCCTATATAATGTATTTCCTTCATAATAAAATGGTAGCGTTATCATTAAGTATTGGATACTAAAGACACAGACCTTCTAAAACATTAAGGTAAAATCTTCTAATCAGGAGTACAGCTCAAACATTTAACGACCTCAACATTTATATAACGTTTTCTTTTGAAACAGACATAATTTTAACACACATTTTCTGCTCATAAATCTAAGTTTAAAATTTAACTCATTTTTCTGTCCATTGCACTAAAAGTACACACAAATGGGCAAGTCACACACAGGTGACTTAAGTTCTTACAGGATGACAGAGTCAAGATAACACAAGATTAATAATATGCACAAATATAAATTCTCATACATACATACATACATACATACATACATACATAACCTTTGCATCCTATGGATTCAAATGGTAATTAGAATAATGGGATGTGAAATGAGTACTAACATTTAAAAAACAGACCAGTAAATTTTAAAATATGGGGGGATGGGGGGTAACGCAAACTGTTACTAAATAAAACACCTTAAAAAAATGTTTAGTCACTTCCAAACAGCAAAAATGTAACAATGCAGTACAAGGAATATGCATGATATCTTTTTAATGTTACTTTAAGTGGCGCCTTTTTATTCATATGACTTTTTGACTGCACTTGGAAGCTACCTTTTTAGTGCATCACCAGCTCATTTTTCTAGCTTCTGACAGACACTATATATAACTTTAACATTTCAATCAACACACACATATTTTGCCTACCTTGTCTATAATAATGACCGTTTTGCAACTTACTCTGATGTTTCTTGGTATGTGTGGAAGGGGACGGACTTCTTCTTACCCTCACTTAGTAAATGAAGGTGAACGAGTTTTGTCAGTTGATATAGTAATTTCATTTGTCCACTGTGTCAAAAATGATTAAAAAAGTGTGTTTACTCTGACATTGAAGGCAGAGGCAGCACCATTGTCCCAAGCATCTGTGTCCTACCAAACTAACTCACACGTGATGCCCAGAACACACTATACGCCTATCAAACCTAAAGCCTCAGTACAATAGTTCACTGCTGTTTTCCTGCACAAAAAAGGGGTACCTACTGTCAAACCACCAGCCATGAAGTGCTCGATAAGCTTTGCCAGCATCTTCTTGAGAGGCACACTTGAGGTACACACACCCATCTCTAGAGGCACGGTCCACAGAAATGTGCAATGCCACAACACCCTCTTCCCCACACTTCTCCAGGATAGCGTCCTGCACCCGGACGGGCCATTCCTCGCCAAATTCCCTGTGTTTGTAGAATTACATCATGTGAGAAAGGGGAGCACATACAAACACATATGCAGTAAAGATTATTTTATATAATTTCCATAATCCTTCACAAAATTACAGCCCTGTACTGCATTTTTACAGTGGTGCTACCCCTGTGTAATAAGAAAAATGAATGTGTATCACACTTCCCATAATCACAGCCATTTATGACCTCATTCACTAAATCCCTCATCTATTCACTTGCAAATCGGAAAAACTTCCAATGAACTCAAAATTTCCACGCTGTATGTTTGTTAGTCTTCCCCACCAACCGTGCACATTTTTAATTGAAGATTTACATACTGGCAGTATGCTGCCATATAGTCTTTATTTTTGTCCAGCCCTTGTTTTTACACCCATTTGTTTTATGCCTTTTTGCTTTAATTCTTCTTGCCAATTTACACCAATTCTTAATTTGTGCTAGCTCATTTTCAGCTTAACATCCTGTGGCTGGCTGCCTTCTATTATGCTAAGCCTTATTCTGATTGGAATACAATTTCTGATTTATGCCCACTTTTTCAGAATGCAACTACGACACAGAACACAGGCTGGGTGTACTGTACTTACACAAATATAAAATGGTAAGGAAGGGTAAAAGTAACGCTGTCCCTGTGCAAGCCATGAAGGCATACAGGCGGCTAATGGGAACAAATTATAAAACAGAATGAACACAACTCACACATCTGGATCAAACATGTGCCTTATTTTGAGGCATGGTGTTGGAGAACATGGCGGAGAATTGGGACTTCCAGTCATCGTATCAAATGCTTGCCCCTGCCAAACTTTATTGTTGCGACGAGGTGTTGACTGCTCTGCTAACACCTTACTGCCAACATCATGAACGGCTCAAGTTAGAAAAACATTCTGCTGACACTCAACTGCACAAATCTACATACAAATATCTTTAAAATATAACACACAACTTTTCTCACTTTATTAATTATATAAACCCTGTAAAAAAGAAAGACAAGAGAGACTGGAATGCCCACAGAAACAGCAATCCAAAAGTAGTCCTTCCAGTATCAGTATGACTTAGATATGAAAGCAGCATAATTACAGTTACACTTATTGCTACTGCTGCCTAAACAAAAACCCCAGAATTTTTATGAAACGACACAACTACTTATGCATGTTTTCATAAGGGCTGTTAAAACAGAACCATGTTTAACAAAGCAAAATATTTATGATATGTTGAAACTTGGGTTACATGGGAGTAACAAAAATTAACAGCAATGATGAATGCAGTGTCATAAATATGAAGTGAGACAGTATTAGACACTGCTTTGTACCAAAATGCTTCAATATGCTACAGGATGCAAGACTATAACACAGAAAAAATTTTCCACTCATAATATTTCCCACAGGTTACATTGACAGAACTATTTAAGTCAACAGAAAGTAAAACTGTTAGCAGAATTATGATGACTAGTAAAATGAAACTGAGAAGACCACCTGGTACACACTAAGAATAAGTACAATCATACAACAATCAGGAATCACAGGAATATCAGTAGTGTAATCACCATCTTTCTTACTGTATTTTGTTTCAATTTGTAGCCCATGAACATCCTGTAGGAACTGTAAACACGTGTGTGCGCATGCACACACGCACGCACGCATGCACACACACACACACACAGCAGCAGCAGGTTTATTGGATGAAAATTATAGTGATGCCATATCAAACCACATCATGCCTAAATTTACCAAGTGGTTTCAACAATGAAATGTGGACAAATGGATAGATACAATCACCATACAGTGAACTCACTGAATGTGTTAAAAATGTACAGATGCCACAGTTGCCTTATATTCACATGCAAAAACATATTCAAATTCCAATATACAATTTTACTGACTTTCCAACTATGCAAATTTACAATATCCAAAGAATACCATAAATTCCTTGAGCTACAGACTATAAGCTGCTGTTATGGATGTTGCTGATGCAATGTCTGTTGCTGTTTTACTCTTTCTTACAAACACTGTCGGATACTCTTCAATGCAAGTTTTATCCCATATGCTGGACTTCCAATCTTTAACACAATCCCCAAGTTTAGAACAGTGAGACAAGTAATTCACCTAGACGCATATGTTGTTGAAGCATGAGGAAGCCAGCGCCATACAGGAAACTCCTCTCCTGCAATGGACTGCATCTCACAGCGGACACGTGACTCTGAATCCTTTATCCACTGCACAGCCTGTTTCCACACCTTTGCCAGTCCTACCCAACAACAGCCCAAAAATATTTTTGGTCATTATACAACAAAGAAAACATTTTAAACACAGAAACTAAGGTGAAATGTTTGAAAAAAAAAAGACCCAAGAATAACAAATGTACAACACTTTCTATGACATTTAAAAACACAGAATTTTAAAGAATGAGCTAAGAGCCAGAAATGAGGTGCTTGTACATTATATTGGTTTGTTACTGAAGTTAACTTAAAATTATATTTAGACCACTAATTATGCAGCAATAACTGTAGGACTCACGACTGCGGTCTGGTGGAGGTATCAGCTGGTCTCTAATATGATTGACCGCAAGAAACGGCTGCTTGCCAGCTGAGGTATTCTTTTGATGGTTCACCAGAAGCTCTATGATGCGCTCAACCATCTTATATACCTCCACTTTGTCTCGTTCCCTGCGCCATATGTACCACTGTGTTGCCAATTTGATACCATAGAGAACAAAGACTCCTACAATAAACATGAAAGTAACATCTGTAAGAATGTTCCTTTACACGAAGTTGCAAGAATATCAATTTGGGTTTATTTACTTTTATAAACTTCCAAAAATGAAAGAAGATTTCATTTCACTATGATTGAAACATCAAAATCATCAGTCTACATTTAGAAATAAACTGTTTATAAAATTTCCGTGCACTTAATACAAATACATAAGGAAAGCCTACTACATATATATAGTTACAATCTTTATCTGTTGGAATTTTATCTCACCAATTAACCCTTCTGTGCCACTTGGAGCATTAAAGCCCTGTAATGTGTAAATGACAGAACGCCAGGTGGTACACTGTCAGACCAAGAGTACACTCAAACACTGGACCTTCCTACCAATATTTAGTAATTCAAGAGCACTGCTATGACTTTAACCTGATGCAGTAATGTCCACAAATGCAACTAATGCTAACTATGGAAACATATAACATGCTACAGACTTCACGTTAAATTTTGCATTCAGAAAAGGTTCTCTCTTTGGTAATCCACATAATGTGAAATAAACTTCACATCTGGTGTCAAATTCCATATTGAAATTTATTAAAAATTACTACTACTGTATACTTCCTAGTATGACTGACACTGTCATAAAGTTTCACAGGGCAGTTAATTTTGCCAGTTTCACAAACTTGGGATGTGAGTACAGATAATCAGTACCCTTTACACTTATGAGCTGAAGAGTTCTCTCTATACAGCCCTTCATTATATTTCCCTCATACTTCTTCATGGTTATGGTCTTTCCCCTTACCATGCTCAGTCCTATTACTGCACATAACATGCAGAGTCAAAAAATAAAGTGAATTTATTAATTACTTCATGTACAACAATATGTGACAAAAGCAAAATGTATCACTTCTCAACATAATCACCCCTTTCTTCAACCCAATTTCTGTGGCTGTTCACAAACCTGCTGATCCCACGTGTGAAAGAAGTTTTTGGTTGTGATGGCAAATGCTGATCCACAACTAAAGCCTACAGTTAAACGCAGTTTCACTGACAGTAATCCCCATTTACTTTAGTCAGTCACTTCAGCATGGTGCTCATCCGTCTGCAATGTCAAAGGCTGTCATAACCACCCTTCTTCATCAAGAGCTGTCCTCCCACATTTAAATCTGTCCACCCATTCGTATACACTTTTCTCTGCCATGCAATGTTCACCATATTGTGCTAACATTCTCCTAAAACTTTCACATGTTTGAATACCTTCTGACCACAAAAAAATGGATCACAGCTCGCTGTTCTACAACACTGCAATTCAAAAGTGGTGCCACCATCTTATAGAAGATTTGTAAACAAACACAACTAGACCTGAAAGTTGGTTTGAAGATTAATGAGGACAAGACCAAAGAAATGTATGTAAATGAGAAAACTACTGCCCCTATAGTTCTGGGTACCAAGAATATTGAGTCAGTCCAAGATTTTACGTACCTGGGAAGCTACATATCAAGGGATGGGGGCAGACTGGAAGACGTGGATACACGAATTCCAAAGGCAAGAGGAACTTTCCCCAGACTGAAAAATATCTGGAGAAGCAATAACATCAGCTTGAAAATGAAAATTAAGATCTTCAATGCCTGCATCAAATGTGTTTTGTTGTATGGCTGTCAGATGTGGCTGGTCATGGAAGTAACTAAACCTTTAAAGACGAAGCATATCTGTTTTATATAAGGACTCAGCACGTACCGTGCTGTAAACACTCTTCACTTCGGTTATAAAAACCAATCTCTTAATGTTTTATAAGGCAAAAGTTGCTGTTTGTTCTGAGAGTCTTACAAAACACATGAACGCAATGTGGGCACCACATAGAATTTTTTATTGTTAAACCTGCTCACATGTAAAGTTACTGCTAGGCTTTAAAAGGTTAAAAGGAAGTTGCAGGCCTATGTCAACCAGTGTCTTTGTCACATCCTTAGGATATGGTGGCCCAGGAAAATTAGTAATATAGATCTTTGGTGTAAAGCTAACCTAAGAGACATCAATTCAGAAATTCGGAGGAGACAATTTGGCTGGCTACGTCATATCCTAGGAAAGGAACAGATTCAGTACCCAGAAATACGTTGGATTGGAATCCACAAGGACACAGAAGATGAGGGAGACCTAAGAACAACTGGAGACGACCACTTGAAAATGAATACAGCAAGAGTTAGAAAGTGATGAAAAGTGAAACCCTGAATAAAGTCTGAAGCCGAAAGACTGTAGATGACCTATGTTCCAAATAGGAATAAGGATTATACTACCACCACCACCACTATGACTACTACTACTACTACTACTACTACTACTACTACTACTACTACTACTACTACTACTACTACTACTACTGCTGCTGCTGCTGCTGCTGCTGCTGCTGCTGCTACTACTATTACTACAAAACCTGACAACGACTCATCACAACAATGCCTAGTATGTAGTTATTGAGACAACCACTAGGTTTCACAGTGCATTAGCTGCAGTGCCTCAACAGGCAAATTCACATTATTTTTTTACTCACCCC